>JAXGGA010010433.1:0-46855 GCA_038373865.1 Uloborus plumipes | reverse complement strand
GCACATTTATATTCGTTAATAACATGATTGTCAACTTCAACTTCTATTACAGCACATAGAATAAATACTAATCTTGCTGTTTAGTTTACTAACTAGTAGATATTTCATGTTCTTTGTCTAGAGAAATTAATTCAATTGTATCCAACAGCAATTTATAGCATAAAGGTATCATCACTTAAACCATGCACTTTCTTTAAAGATTAAAGTCACATTAATCATAATAAATTCCAGATGTGTTTTCTCAAGGATCACGAAATGCTGATTAATTTTTGCTCTAATATTTACACGCGTTGTTTGAACATTCTTTCTTTGCACACACCTCGTTTGAAATTAATTTGTCAAGATAAGACAGGATATGGCTCGAGGGGCATTGATTTAGTTATTTTCGTGTTAAAATAGTTTCTTGAATCTTTTAAGAAGGGAATATGAAATAAGATACTGCCATAAATTAAGCAATTCACTTTCTAGAATTTATCTCAATTTCGCATGTAATTTGTAACACACGTTGGTGTTTGTGTACATTATAATTCTAGCGATGTGTTGTGAAACGCTCTTTCAATTATTGTAGAAAGGAAACTTAAATTGTAGCTTAAAAGAGTTAATCTAATTTAAACCTGTCCGTGGGGTTCTTAGTGTTTTATTAAACTTTATTGGCCGCGATAAAGTAGTATTGTTATCAAAATAAATTTCTCTACTTTTGCAAGAAAGTTGTGCATATTTTTTGAAGTATTTTCAATGAGAAGTTGTTTTTCAGCATGGTTAAAACATGTTATACACTCATCATTGCTTTACAATTTGAAAATATCCCTAAGATGTAAAATTATTGACACAGATGTAAAATTATTAAGCATGTTTATCTCAATACAAGAGAGAAGAGAATAAAACATTTATTTTTATTTTTTGTTTATTATTTTCTTTTAAGTTAATAGCGTTTCTAACCAGGGGCATCATCTGTGGGAGTATCAATGTATATAGAGTTGCTTATTAACGAGCTACCATTGTTGAACCAAAAACGGACTAGCCTGTTTCTAGGCCATCTGTGATAAACCGTTTTTAGACCACCCAATACTTCAAGTATATGGTGTCTGTAGCCATTACAAAATATGCGATAGTTCAAAATAAGTACCTAATAAAAAGCTCGTATCATCTACCTTGTTGCCAGGTAAAAGCCATTTATAAAAATGTATACATTTGAAAGGGGAAATGCAGTTTTACACACATTGAAAAGTTTCCAACTCCCCGAAATTAGGTTCTTCTAATAAAACAGTTCTCACAAACGCAGATGGCTCAACAGACAAGGCCATTTTCTCACTAATGTTCTGTTTTTTCCTATACTTGCATTAGGTGCTATTTTTACGACTATGTACAACCCTCGTCCTCCCGTTTTAGCAAAAGCCCGAATTTAAACCCAAAACCGTTTTTAGACCACTTTCTCTCCCAGGTAGCACAAATAACCTTTAAACGTTTCATAAACGTTTTTAAGCGGTTGTCACAACGTTAATAACCATTTTACAACCTTTAAAAAACGAAGTGTGCTATTTGGGTCTACTGATGAAAAAAAGTAGTCTAATATAACAGCAGGTGACAGTTTCCATCAAATATTTTCAATGCAAAAGGTTCAAACCCCTCACTTTTATGGGGACTATAGCGCAAAACTTTGTCCCAAAGAAACTTTTTTTCGAAATTCAATTTACTAAGTTGATAAAAAATTGCCCCTACCTACCCAAATATTCCACAAAATTTTTTATTTGAATCAAAAATTGTTTAGGTGTCCCCTTTTTATCTACTTAGTAAATTGAATTTCGAAAAAAAGTTTTTTCGATAATACAAACTCTAATACACACATCCATATATATATATATATATATATATATATATATATATATGTATATATATAGATATATACATACATCCATTTTTATATATGTGTGATTCTACAACTACGGGAATATTTCTAACGTGTAGATTTCAAAAAAATAATTTAAAATTAAAAATCCAAAAAAAAATCAGCAAAGTACTTTATAAGTTGCATAATTAAAATAGAATATCAGCAGAGCTTAAATGTTTGTATTTTATTGTGTTTTTGGATTTTTATTTTTTTGAAGGCATATGTGAATGATAAAAAGGACATGTGGATGACACAATGGGTATGTGAATAACACAATAAGTATGTGAATAACACAAACACAATAGGTATATCAATGACATTTTTTAACCTGTGAACTGTTAGACATAATATTTAAATATTGTACTGTCATAGTT
Source organism: Uloborus plumipes (assembly GCA_038373865.1). Taxonomy (NCBI): domain Eukaryota; kingdom Metazoa; phylum Arthropoda; class Arachnida; order Araneae; family Uloboridae; genus Uloborus; species Uloborus plumipes. The sequence goes on along the minus strand of JAXGGA010010433.1, from coordinate 44,593 downwards.
TGGCTTTTATTCATTAATGTGTCTCATATTGGGGCATGTGAATGACATTAGAAAAAGGGCATGTGGATGACAAAACATAAGTAATGTGTTCTCAAAAAGTCATTTCTGAATATTTTTCGGTCTAACTTCGAACAAGAACCAACAAATGTAAGATTTAGGACTATTCATTATCAAAATTTATTTTCATGTACATTTTACTTGCATTCTGTAGGCCATGTTAATGACAAAGATGAAAAACACTTGCCTTGAAAGTTGAGTTTAGCTTCCTTTTTATCAAAAAGTAATTGCAGAACAGCAAAATTAATCTTCAGCCAGGAATAACAAAGTTCCATGCTTTATTTTAAGATGTGTTGCTAGATTTTGAAATAAAACATTTCAGAGAAAAATATCTATACTTTTCAGACATGTGGATGACTGATAATCGCTGGGACAAAGTTTAGATTAACTTTTAGAGATATTATTTTCACATTATTTTGCTTTTTTTGTGATTTACATCTTGCACACATTCACATTTATAAATAAAAAACTCTTGAGAAAAAAATCACTTATTTTTTTTAATCTATATTCCATTGATTGTGAAAATTGCACCTATGGGACAGGGCAGGATGGGACATGTAGATGAAATTTTAATGTAATATTTTAATTTTAAATGAATGATAATTAATTTTTGACTTTGTTGATAATCAGAATTATAGAACAAAAGACGCATAAAAATATTCCCAAAATAGTTTTTTATTAAATTAAAAACAAAAAGAGCAATCAGTATGGAACACAAATTTGCCCGTTTTTGTAGCATCACCCATATATAGATATGAGCATTCCCGCTGATCTGAAGAATCAGGTGCCTATTTATAATGGCATAGCAGCACGAATGATGAACCTGAAATATTTCAATTTCGAGAAAGCACTTTTAAGAGCGCATCTTTTTCTTTGCACCTCCCCCACTGCTTCTGTTACCATGAAACCATAATACGATACAAACTTTGTTAATTTTCTTTATAAAGAAACACTAATCCCACTTTGACGCTATATATTTCTGCCCAAAGAAATATCAATACGTTTCGAGATAATTTTATTTTTTCAGCATACTTTGAATATGCTTAAAGCAACAGGGTTATTCAACCGAATAAAATTAAAATACTGATTTCACCCACGTGCTGTTCAATCTGTATTGCTGCCCTTAAGCTGAGGAATCCGAACAAAAATCATCATGTAATCTCAAAATAATTGGCAGCAGGGTTCAGGACAGAGGTGCATCAATACGGATTTAGATAAATACACAACTACTTAGGATTTTCGATGTTGTTCTGTCACTAGACTGAAGTGAAGAATGCTGCCATTTCTTTAATGAACTGTATTAACGTAAAACCTTGTTATTTGTAACATTCCATCATTTGCTTGAAGTCGTGTATAAAATTATTTTGTGAAAAATCAAGAAGCTTGCTTTCGTCATCCAGGTTTTACAAGTAAAAGTGTTAAGTAGAATTATACCCATTGGTGAAAATTATTAAAGTAGAAATATATGAGGCTTTTATCTATATACATAAATGACTACTTTTGTATGTATGTCCGGGGTAATCTTCAAAACTATTGAAGCGATTTTAACCATTTTTTCACCGTAGATAGCTACATTAACATCAATCAGGATAGGCTATAATTTATTTCTAAAAAACTTACTTTTAAAAAGTTATTATAAAAAACAGTAAATTTCATATAGTTTCCCCATTAAATGATTAAATTTGCAGTCCATTGTTGAAAAAATTTGTTGCCTTGCAACAACAATATTAATAGTGATAATGATGAAAATTTTGAACCAAGGCTTCTCTGGAGTAAGTATGAAATTTATTTATTTTTTAGGACTTTTATATTCATCTATGCCAATAATCGCTAACAGGGTAAATAAAAAGAGAATTGATTTTGGCAACACATAGAAAATGGAAAGTTTATAGTCAAAAAAATTTCTTAATCACATCAAATGTTTTTACCAATTGAGTTTTCACAAATGGAGTCACAAGGATATAGAGACTGTAATAATGGTACTTATTTAACGTGTAATATTTGGAAATGGTTTACTCCAGTGCGAGTGATACTGTAAATATATATATATTTAGTTCGATAATACCAAGCTCATAACAATTCCTATTTACCTAACCGGAAAAAAACCCGGGCAGAGCCAGGTACCCGGGTAGTTTGTTTTATAATTGCATTAAGAGAAACTGAGTGTGGTAACTTGGCCAAAACAGAAACGGGAAAGTTGTGATTTTGTGCAATAATTCATCGGTTTTGCGTTTTAATCAAAATAACTAACAAAAACAATCCAAAATCTATCCTTTTTGTACTTTTTTAGAGCAGCATCCAATTGTAAATGTAAATGTGAGGAGTAAAATAACATACTTGCATTAAGCAGTGAGTATTGAGTAACCGTCCCTAAGCAAGAGCTAAAGCAGGAACATGCAAAGAGGATTTTTGCCTCCAACTCGGTTAATTTCGTATTCCATGCTGATGAGTGCATAATAAGCCCGAAACTGCAGTCTATGGATCGAAATAACCCAGTTGGCGGTGTATTGCATACTTGCATTAATTTATCAAAACAGAAAAGGGAAAATAGCTTGTATCACATTCTAAAAGGGAAAATAGTTCTTATCACATTCTGTCATTTCAATGAAAATAAGCTAAACACACAACTCTAAGGAAAAAAAATTAATGCATTGTTTATATGAAAATAAAGAAATGAGCGTGTAACCATAAGTTTGAAGCGGTAATAATACACGTATCTACCACATTCACAATAAAAAAAAAAAAAAATCTGAAAACTGTAACAGTCATAGTCAATTAATTACCTACTACCACTTAGGGCCAGATTCACGAACCTATCGCAATTCAAACAATTATTTGCAGCTTATATTAATATTTTAAGTTATTATATGCTGTTTTCGGTTTTATGAGACACACCTCCTCACACCTTTTTTGAGGTACTACTACAGTAGAACCTCTCAATAAGGGACACTACTGGGACATGACTTTTTCCTTTAAATCGAGGAGTCCCTTGTTCTGAGGTTCATGAAATGATGCATGCCATGTCCTTTACTCAGTATCTGTATATATATAAATGGATGTATATATTGTATGTTTTTTTGTATGTTTGTTCCTTATACAAATCCAGTTTTTGTCGGATTTCCATCAAACTTGGCACAGAGGTTCCTTGATGCATTAAAATTCACATAGGCGAGGTTTTGAAATATAAAACAAATCCAAAAAGCTCAAAATCCACATTTTTTTCTTTCAGTTTTGAATAAAAATGTAATACATTTAAATATGAGTATTTTCCAACAAAGAGTATACGTTAACAATGAATTATCAATTTAAGGTTCACCTATTTCATTTTAACATGAAATAAGTTAAAAACAATTATAACTTATGTTGTAATTACTTTGGAAGATTGGCACAAATATTGCATGATGCAGAAAAATTAGAAGTTAGCCGGGAAACGCCGGGTAATGAGCTAGTATCGTTATAAATGCAAATGATTAGCATTTAAGCTTGATTATTGAAACAAAAATCTATGTCAATAAAAATGAGTGAATGCTTGTATGTTTGTATACTTGTTCTCTATACAAATCCACAGTTTGCATCAGATTTTCATCAAACTTGACACATAGGTTCCTTGATGCCCTAGAATTCTCATAGGCGGGGTCATGAAATTTTAAAAAATCTAAAAAGCTCAAATTCAATTTTTTTGTCAAAAAATGACCCTTTTATAGGAATTTAGCCTATTATTAGGCCTATTTTTTTAATCGACATGAGCCTTTAGGTTACAAATTGATAAAATTTATGGTATTTAAATATTAGCATTTTCCAACAAAGATTAAAATTAAAACAATGAATTTTCATTTCAAGGCTCACCTATTTCATTTTAGCATGAAATAAGTCAAAAACAATTATAATTCATGTTCTCATTTGACACAAAATATGTATGATACAGGAATTTTTTTTTCTTATCCTCCTATCATAAGAATTATGTAAAAACATGGATTAAAAGCCTTATAGTACATGTATGAATTTATTTATTCTTGCGCCTAAATGGTGAAACTAAGAACGTTGTTTATGAACAAGTTTTGCTTTAAATTTTTATTAGAATTTCTTGAGAAGCTAAAGTTTTATATTAATACGCACCCGGGCAACGCCGGGTATAAAGCTAGTACCAAATAAACTTTCAGCATTATTCAAATTTAAAAAAAAATACTCTTTAAAAATCTAAATTTAATCAAAAGTATAGTCGAATCAAAGTTTTGTAATTTGTAGAAATTATTAGAAGTAATTTGTTAAACAGATTTTTTTCACACCATATAATTCACACTGCGTTGCAATCTAACAAGCCAGTGTGATCGCATTTCCAGTTTTCTATAAAAAGCTTGTGATAGACGGTTCTCTATTCGACGGAGCTGAATTCATTAAATTGCTGAGAGGGGAAAGCTTGATTGTAAATCTTAGCTAGAATTTTATAATACATATTTGTTGTCTTTAAATGTTAAAATCAAAACCAACTTTTACTAGTTAATTTTTAAAAAACTCTGAATTTCAATAAATTCAATATTTCTTATGTATTTATACGTTAAATTTCTGCAATTTTTCTCTGTGTCTCCATTAAATAGAGTGTCCTATAACTAGAGGTAAATACATGGAGGTCCCTATTCGAAGGGACTGGACCAGAAAAAGTGTCCCTTAAATACGAATGTCCCTTAAAGGAATTACTACTGTATATAAAATGCTTAGTATTTACTCATATTTTTAATTTAACATCTATTTTTATTCACAGTGTATTTTTATGAATATTTAAGTGTTTTTCTCGCAGAAAGCATCAGTTAACAAACGAACAATGAAGTTAAAAATGCAAGACAACGTGTCTACAAGTACAAATAAAAGGATTAAAAAAAGTTAGAAAACTCTTTTTAATCCTTTTATTTGTACTTGTAGACACGTTGTCTTGCATTTTTAACTTCATTCATTGTACAAAGTTTTCGACTGCTTTTCTTACAAACGAACAATGTTCTCACTTTTAGAAAGAAAAAAAAAATACTGACTAACAATGAGCACTACATAGGGAAAGTTTCGGGTGTTACAACAATAGGGCAAAGTAAGAACCAAATTCCGAACGAATGTTATTTAAACTAATTTTCGTATACCTATTGACGAAATTAGAAGGGACCTGTGACACGGTTTGTCAAGGGGGCCCCGTAGTATATGCTTGGAACATCATTAATTTTAAAATTTAAATAATTAACCTACTGCTTAATTAATTGATTTAATTAATCAATCTCATCCAAAAAAATACATTCCATTACGAAATAAAAGATGTGACCAATGCTTCACTGCAAAAAAAAAACTGTTGTTTTTACAGTATAATACTGGCAGCCGAGGCTCCAGTTCAAAACTGTAAAATGCACAGTAATAAACTGTAGAACTAGCGATTTTACAGTTTTTATTACCATAAAACTTAGCTGTATTATACTGTAAAAACATCAGTTTAATACTGGCAGCAGAGGTTCCAGTTTAAAACCGTAAAATGCACGGTAATAAAATGTAAAGTTAGCAACTTTCCAGTTTATTACAGTAAAATTAGCAATTTTACAGTTTAGTACTGTATTACTAGTAATTTTACAGTTTATTACCGTAAAATTTGCCATTTTTACAGTTTATTACCATAAAATTAGCTGTATTAGATTGTAAAAACCGCACATTAATTTTCTAGTGTTCACTTTATAATAAATGACCTTCAGTGATGAGGCCATTTCTCGAATTACTTCACTGAGAAATTTATCGAAGGTTCTGCTCTCTATGCAATACATCCCTCATCCGTAAAAATGCAAGGGTTACATTGACTAACGCTTTGAAATGGAATTTCTCAATGCAGTAGTTGTACAATTTCAGCTCGCATTCATACAGAAATGAATTTGATTTGACACTGAATTGACTGAGAGTTGATAATGGAGTTGAAATTGGAGCTCTTGTTATTCACAAAGTTTTGACAGTTTTGCACATTGTTAAACTTATGACGTAGCTCGAATCGTTTATTCTGCAGCGTAGTTTGTTTAATGATTCAAAAGATAATGAAACATAGTTTCAAAGCAGTAATATAGTAGATAAGAATTTTAATGAACTACTTTCTTTTTAAATCACATAATGAAAAATCGATGAAAATCTACTTCTGTCATTTTAAGTGCAGTATAAGATTGCATTTCATCCATATTTCACTGACCAAAAGTATTGAAAGCTTGAGAAAGTGAACATTTTTAAAAGCTAAGTCAGTCATTCTCAAAGTTCATACCTCCACGGACCCCTTTCTGGATATATTTACTAATTAAGCGGATACCCCCCCCCCTTGTGCGTAAAAAAATCTTGATTTGATACATTTTAATTTTTTTTTTCCAAAATGTTTGCACGTTTGTTTCATGTGCACAAAATAAATTATGAGTAGCGTGTTAACTTTATATTTCACACATAGACTTTTAAAAAACAAGATAATCTAACACTTCAAATCAAAATAAAGCTAAATATCGCTTGTTAAGTGCAATATTCAGCTTTAGGTCCGTCGCGTCGCTTACGTCAGAACAAAAAAGCTCTATTCCGTTTTGTATTTCAGAAATACAATGTCAAACGATACAAACCATCCATACCACAATACAACATACCCTACAAAATATTATTTTAGGATTGGAACGATGTGTCAAAATCGAAGATTCCGAGACGTTTGCTGCGCCCTGCTTGTTCGTAAAGAACATTTTTACTTTTTACTAGAATTACCCGCCACGGCTTTGCCCGTGGTAAAATTTAAACGGTTTTTACTTCTGTCGCTGCATCCATAATGCTCGAATTAAAGCAGCTCTGTACAGCAAATATATTAAAAAATTGAAGCCTGATTTTATGAAAGTTTGTTAGAAAAAAAAAAAGACATCTGCTTTGTCCTTCCAAAATTGCAATGTTTTACCTCTTTAGCTACTGTCTTAACCCTTAACTTCCCACTGTTGCATTTCTGCAACATATGATTTATTTTAATTTAAAAGACTCAATTTTTTTTAATTACCTACAAATCACTTATCTGAGGAAAAAAAAAGATTACTGCAGCGAAATACATGCTAATTTCGTCACTAGTTGACAGCAAATTTTCCCCAGAAATCCCAATAATTATAAAAACATTTGATGCCTCAAGAACTGTGTCTTTGCTATAAAAAAAATCCATTCTAGTTTATACTTCATCTTGTTTATTGACGAAATAAATTACCAGGTAAGAAATTTAAACATTTTACGTTCATTTAAAAGTAAATTTAATTTTCTATAGGAAAAAGTTTTTAAGAAATTTGATTTTACTTTTACATTGTCGCAAACAAAAAAATGATTGAAAGTCATTTTAAAACTGCTTATTTAAAAAAAAATATTTCTCCTCTTTATTATTACTTGAGAACTAGCTGATATATTTTTTTCATAAAAATTTAAAATATTGCAAAGTTAAGGGTTAAATCACAGCAAGATGGCTCATTCAAGCCCTAAAACTGCGTATACGTTCAGGCTTGACGAAATTTAATATGTTTAACTATGCCTATTATGTTTTTTGGTACTTACGCATTAACTCCAACGTAACTGCAGATTTGACTGTTTATTTGGCGTTTTGTGGGGGGGGGGGGGGAGGTTAAATAACTGCGTGCGCGCACAAACAACAACCACAAAAAAACGCCAAATCTTGCAATGCACCGCCAACTTAACTTACTGCTTCAAACGCTTAAAACGCCAAATCTGTTTTAACCGCCAAATCTGTAGCTGCGGTGAAGTTTAATATGTAAGTGTATCTGTTTTTTTTTTTTTTTTTTTTCCATTTCAACGAAATTTTAGTTTCAATTTCTGGCCTGTTTTATTTACTTGAATATTCATTTTTAATTTCAGTGGAACTTTTAGAGAAATTATCATAACGTGGAACAGGCCAAATAGGCAAGAAATTTACCATCGTTGTGTTCATTTTTGGCAATGTTTAGTACCTTACAAAAATATTCAAAAAAAAAGGAGCACAATTTTTTGTTTATTGTTTCGAAAATTTTGCTGTGCCTTCCTTGCATTTAGCTTGCAAAAAAGAAAAAAAAAGAAGGTTTCGAAGATTTTCGAAAACTCTCAACGGACACAGCAATATTGCCCTTGAAATTTAATATAATTCACCGATTTAACCGTAATTTCAATGTAAAATTGGTCGCCAAATTTAAATCTATTAACAAAGGGAACCGATTGTATCAGGTAGCTCAGCCACAACTATTCTTCAATGATTTTAATGTGAACATTAAAAGGAAAGAAATATAATGTCTTTCGCACCATCTCTTTGAAGTGATTACAATCTAACAGTGACCCTCAAAAAAGCAAGATTTCAGTGGCTGGGAGGTTTGGTAAATTTCCCGATTGTTGCCAAACTTTACGGCGCCAAATGCGAAGAGTAACTGAATAGCAGTGTTACCGAAAATGTCAGAATGGAACTATTATTGTTAAAAATTTTGTGATGGCGGCATTAAATACATGCTTTAAACATGCAATAAAATAAGCTTTAGACTGCAAACAACTACTGTTCCTTCCCAGAGCGTTTTCTTTTTCTTTGATTTGGAGAAAGTAGTGTTTCACTGGCTGGGAGGTCTGGTAAATATCCCTATTGTTGCCAAACTTTACCACGCCAAATACAAAGAGTAACTGAATAGCCGTCACTATTTTTTTAACAATAATAGTCCCATTCTGATATTTTCGGTAACACCGAATTTTGAGGAAGTCAACTGAATAAATTTAAATTCACTCTAAAGCAAAATTTTTTTCTCCTTTAGTTCAAATGCGCTCCATCTTTTAAATTCCACTGAAAGTCATGTTAAAGTTTAAATCAATTCGCCAAATAAATCAAAAAGACAGAAAATTAAGAAAGAAATAGGAGATATTAATCATTCAAATTGAATACATTTTCAAAACTTATATCTATACGCAAATTTAAACCCCAATGTAACTTCAGGGCCAAAAGAGCAGCTGATCTGGAAAACGGATCTAGTGTTTCAGTTCTACGTACAGAGTTAGGCCTTGAAAATTGACTAATTTTGTTTAATTAATATCTCCTGTCCTAATTAACGGACAGAAACGTGCTAAAACTTTTCTTTTTCAGAAAAAAAAAACCTTTCCAGCGATAGATAATGTTATGGGGTGGGGGGAGGTTTTCCCACCTCAGTTATGGCGGATACATCAAAAATGAAACTAATTAATTAATTTAAAAATAACTAATTCGATATTTAAAATTTGGCTTTCGAGGTGCATTTTACTGGGATACGTTCGAATTTTTGAGCCAAGTTTCAGGTCTGTGGGTGCTGTGGGGACTTCTGGCCAGCGGTTACAAACGAACAAACAAACAAACAAACACCGTCATCTTTATGTATATAGATAGATAAATATGCTTTCGTTTTCAATTAAAATATTGTTATTCGTCCTTCAATATCAATTTTTTTTTTTTTTTTTTTTACGTTTTACCAAGATAGCACCGCGAACCCCTTGGCATGAGCTCGCGGACCCCAGGAATCTGCGGACCACTTTTTGGGAAACTCTGAGCTAAGGCCAAAACAAGAGTACTTATTCAATTAAACTGATTTTTTTAAATATGGTAATGTAGTTGAGACATTTAAAGAAACAATAATTAAAGTTTTGCATCCTGAACTATTGAATGAAGTGTAGTAAAACCTTGTGAATTTCAGACCTAAAAGAAAAGTTGTTGTAGTTAAAACTAGAGGCTGGCCAAAATCAGATTAAATTCTTTTCGATTTGATGGGACCGATTTAGTATTCTTTCCTTTCGGAAGATTTTGAAATTGTTTCTTTATTCCATTTCATTCTGGGAAAACCAAATTGCATTTCAATTTTTTATCACCTGATTTTTGTACTACTTTTTCATTAATTAAATAATTATTTTTTTCATTAAATAAATCAAAACTAATTTCAGAACTTTTTGTAAACTTATTTCATACATTAAAATGAAAAAAGTATCAATCAAAATCGAAAAATTATCGATCAAACTGATGAAAAAAATCATCAGTTGAGTTGAAAACGTTGTAATATTTTTTCTTTGTTTTATTCCTGAAAAACTCTTACATTCCCTAAATTTGCACTACTTTTGGCCAGCAGAGTATTTTAAAATACATTGCTAACAATAAAAGTAAATTAAGCAATAAGTTTTCAACTTCAATGCAAAAAAGTCTAGAGTTTCAGGTATTTCGACGTTCAACGTTGCCTAAAATTAAGTTCGGATTTTTTTATTCAAAAGCTATAATTAGGCAAGTTTTAATGTTTTAGAAAAATATTAATTTGAATACAGCTCCAAAATTTTTTTTTAAATATTAAAATTATGACAGGTATAAATATAGATAACTTACTCAATGTTTCTGGGGGAGGATATATTTGAATGCATTTATTTAACTGTGCATACAATTAGCTGTAATTTAAAATGATATTTAACTGTTGAATAGATCATGTGAAATTTCTTTACAGGCTCTCTTAATTCAAAAGAAATGAGAGTTAGTTTCTGTTCACTTTACTAATCACAACATTTTTCTCAAATTGTTGACAAAAATGTTAGTTGATTCTAGTAAAGTATGTTCTCTCATGTAAGAGGGGGGCTAAGACCAAAACAAATCAAAACGCTTTAATTTTTACTATACACACTTCAAACATTGCTTTGAAATCCAAACTGTCACTTTCTTATGTAGTTAAAAGATCTTGTACAGTTAAAGGACTTTCTTCGGAAATTATTTTTCAAGTTTTCTTGGTTCAAAAAGAAAGAGAGATATAGAGAATTTTCACACATGCCCTTCACATATAACATTACTTTTCGCAAATTTCTGACTAAGAGTTATAGTTGATTATAGTAACCTTGAAATGGTGCACATGCTTTATATTATTCAATAACGTCGGTTTTCTCATCCAAGGATAACAACAAAACATTCGAAATCACTTTAATTCCTATCATCAGTGCTCCTAAAACTGCTTTGAACTTTAAGCTGTCTCTTTTAGAGATGGACTTTCCTATATAAATTTCACGAAACATTTTCTTAAATTTAGCCTCTACGAAAGAAAAGGGAAAGGGAAAATTAAAAAAGAGCAGCTTCCTTGGCAGCAACTAAGCGTTTAAGTGCACTGACTAATTATTCAAAATTCTCAAGGTTTTTATTTAATTGAAATTTAATTGTCCCATACTTTTGAGTAATACTCAGTGAGTAAAGTGTTCGCCAGAAGTTCAAAACACGTGACTGTACATTTAGTTACATATCTGCACCTTAATCAATTTTCCTCCTGAAACTCGGAAATAAAAAATGTAAACTTAATATTTATTTCATTCTAAGCAATTACTAAAATGATAATAATAAAAATAATAAAATTAATAAAAAATTAAAAAAAAAAAACGGAACATTATGAAGCACCATTAAATAGAAGAAAGTCATATAAAAAAACTTCGATTGTCACTTGTCAGTTACTGTGCAGTAAATTCCTATTTCTTTTTGCGGTTACTTGTCGTTCTATGATTAAAAGTATTTGAATAAAAGCAGCAAATGCGATTTTCATGCTCAGATTTTTAATAACGGGTTTTAATGCGAAACTGTCAGTTCTTTCTTTCAGTTTTGAGAAGTTTATCAAATTAAATAAAAACTTAACATTTATTTTCAAAGTGTTGGATTTTTTTTTCTTCTTTTTTAAGTTCATTTTACAATGTAAAGATTTTTTTTTCTTCCCCAATGCAGCAAAAATGTGTTTCTTAATTGAAACGATGTACCTTAAAAAAATTATGAAATTTATTAAATATTTTTTAGAAATGTACAAGAATGCTTCGTTAAAAACTTCGTGATGAGTTACCACCATTCATAACAATCATGCAATTTTCTTTGTTTTTATTTCAAGAAAAAAAGAGAAAGTGTTTTAAAAAGGAAGTTTTTTTTTTTTTTTTTTTTTTTTTTTTTTTTTCAAAAGAAGAAAGTTAATTTTTTCGAAAGCGTATAATTTCTCGGCAGTTGAAAATAAATTTTCTTTGTAAATTGACTCGTTTAGAGTCAAAACCAGTTAAAGCGTCAACTTTTCATTCAATCACCTGCCAGGAATAGAATAACAAAGCTTTTTTTTTTTTTTGGCTGAAGTTGACTGGAGAGTCGAAGTGGATATTGAATAAGGAGTTGGGTTAAACATTAGGGCGGATCGAAAAAATCGAAATTTCCCGAATCGTTTAGCGGTAGTGCGGAAAAGTTGTGTACTGCCATCACTAAGATGGGTGAGAAATCTTAAAGTTTTTGGTCAATATCTTCATCCGCCTCAAAGGACCTAAAGTTCCGAAAATTGGACAAAAAATGACTAAATTACAAAAAATAATAAATAATACCAGATACAGTTTATAAGTTAGGAGTAAAGCTTAAAAGTTGCTCAATGGAAACAATTTGAAGCATAAAAAAAAATTAGAATTATAGGTTAATATCTTCTGCCGCCTCATCGGCATCAAACTTAGGAAATTTTGACGCATTTTGGAGCTTTTCTGAAAAACTGTTCACTGCTGGCACATTGCACAATGAAAGCAAACTAATTTTGGCGTTCTGCCAAAACTTAAAAATAGAAGAAAAAAAACTATTCGACATATCTGCCTGCAAATGCGCAACTTTTAAAGAGTGTATCTGTCCGAAAGAAAAGAAAGTTCCTGCAACAGAGCAGGCGTTTCTTATTGACCAAAGAACTGAAAGAAAAATGTACATTGGACATATTGATGTTCCAGAAACAAAGCGGCTCCAGAAACGCCAAATGCGAAAGAATACTAATAGATCTAATAAACAAGCATCTTCTTCTCCTTCAAGCTACTTAGTAAAGAATGCAAGTGAAAATGAAGCAGAAGATGAGATGGAGGTGGAGACGGAGGAAGAGGAAGACAGGATGGACACCAAACACGCGTCCACAAGGCGAGCTCAAATGCGTTTAAAACTTAATAATACCGTTCTTGTCAGTCAAAGATATGGTGTATCGAACAGAGCCACGGCTGCTATTGCGTCGAGTGTTATGCAAGATTTGGGATTAATATCGGAATCAAATACGAGCCTAGTCACAGACAAAAATAAAATACTGAGGGAAAAATCTAGAATTTATAAAACTTTGGCCTCAAAATCAAATGAAAATTGTTACAGATTATCTGTCCTTTATTTCGATGGACGGCATCGGCATGACAAAACTTTAATGTCAGAAACCCTTGAGGGCAAAAAGTTCCAAAGAACAATTGTAGAAGCGCATTACTCCATTGTATCGGAGCCGGGTTCTACGTACATGGGACATGTTACACCTAAAAGTGGTTCCAGTTATGACATTTCTAGTAGCATTTTCGAATATGCAACAACTGCGTTATTGGATGATTTTAGCAGCCTTGTTGTTCTTGGATGTGACGGTACTGTAGTGAACACAGGCGTATTTAATGGTGTAATTCGCCGGGTTGAATTGAAACTTCGAAAACCAGTCCAATGGATTATCTGCTTGCTTCATTTTAATGAGTTGCCACTCCGACATCTATTTGAGTTCATAGACGGTAAGTCAACTGGATCTACATCTTACGCCGGAAACATTGGACGAAACCTCAAATATTGTGAAAAGCTTCCAATAGTTGCTTTTAATAGTATTGAGTGTGAGTTGCCAAGCATTGATCCCACCACTCTCAGTTCAGACCAGAAATACCTGTTAGACATTTGCACAGCCATTAGTTCTGGCGTTTGTTCTACAGTTCTAGCTAATCGGGAACCGAGAACGTTAAACTTTGCCCGATGGCTAACAACTGCCAATAGAATGCTGAGATTATATATATCTACATCAGACCCATCAAATGAGCTGCTAACTTTGGTTGTGTTCATTCTAAGAGTATACGCACCATCATGGTTCCGAATTAAATTTTACCATTCTATAAAAGACGGAGCTAGACACCTGTGGCATTTTATCAGCTCCTCCCGGTATTTGCTTACGAAGTATCGGGACGTAATCGATCTAGTTATTTCTCGCAATGCTTACTTTGCGGCTGCAGAAAATCTTCTTACGGCCATGTTAACAGATGAGAGCGTCCAAATTAGAGCTCTTGCAGCTCGGTGAGTTATAAAGGCAAGAAAAATTAGCTCAGAGGGAAACAGTTTTCGAAAATTCTGTATTCCTGCTGTTAACTTTGGAGCTACCGACTATATAGATCCCATTGACTGGCAAGCGTGTAATGTAACATTGCCTCCAGTTCTCAGAGACATAAATTCTCGAGATCTTCTGAAGATGGATGATACAAGATAGTAAGTCAATGGACAACTGGTTTTTTTTTAATTTCCATCCCACACGCAAGACATTGAGCGAATTGTAAAATTAGTCACTGAGGCCTCAAGGAAAACAGTCGGGTATCAGAACAGAGATATATTTATTAGAGCAACACTGGAATCCAGAAAACTCATGCCAACATTTGAGACAAAAAATGATTTTAATCAATAATAATTTGAAATTTGAATTTTTGAGTGGTAAAATAAAGTTTATTATGTTATAAAATGAGGTAAGTGTGATTTCAATTAATTTTAAATTTTGCATTCTGCATTATGCAAGCAGTAAACAGTTATACAGAAAAGCTCCAAAATGCGTCAAAATTCCCAAAATTTGATGACGATGAGGCGGCAGAAGATATTCACCTGTAATTCGAATTTTTTTTCATGATTCAAGTTGCTTCCCTTGAGCAACTTTTAAGCTCTACCCCTAACTTATAAACTGTATCTCGTATTATTTATTTTTTTTTTGTAATTTAGTCATTTTTTGTCCAATTTACGGATTTTTAGGTCCTTTGAGGCGGATGAAGATATTGCCCAAAAACTTTAAGATTTCCCACCCATCTTAGTGATGGCAGTACACAACTTTTCCGCACTACCGCTAAACGATTCGGGAAATTTCGATTTTTTCGATCCGCCCTATTAAACATATTTTCCTGCATGTGATAACAACGACCCTGAAATACTAAATGCCTACTACATTTGCTTCAAAGCATTCTCCAACTGTTCAGCACAAAGCGCCACCTTGCGGCTAGTAACTATTGGCGATGACTACAAATTAAATTTTTGATTAGTTAATTTTGTAATTTAAATTTAGAAATCAACCAATTGTTAATTTCTCTGAGAGTTTCTTTGTTTCAAGGAACTTCGATAAATGGCAGTCCGTACTGAACAAATGGCGAATTTTTGCTGTGTTAAAAACCAGAAAGTGATAGGCATTTAGTATTAAGGAGGTGTTGGCGATAACCACTTTGGAATTTAAAGCCTTGAACTCCCGACTCCAATTAGGTAACCTCAAAATCAATGTTTTCTTGAAAAATTCTTCTTTATTTTTGAATTGATTTTTTATTTTACTCATATTGAATTTAATGTTTTAAAACTCTACTATACTGATCTTCAGAGAACAGAGTTGAGTTTAATTACCCATACGGATACGAAACATCGACATATCAATAATACTGATTTAATTAATAAACAATATTAATTTAGCGAATACATTCGCTTGATATAAATTAATTAGAATCCATTAAGGTAATTGAAATCTACTAGAATCTACCACATTAGATGCCATAAACTGTCTTTACTGCGTATCAGACTGGAATGAACATCCCCAAAGGATATACGAGCTAATTTCTCCAATTATTTGTCGAATATTAGGACTCACTGACTGTTTATTACCGTAATTTTACATTTGAGAGATAATCTATATTAATTTAGATGAGTTACTTTAGAATACAGGAGTAATTAGGTGCTTGATGTGCTTTGGGAAAGTCATTATTTCAAGTATTAGAATACTTGCGGTTAGTATTAAGTTTCACATATTGCACTTTCTACATTTAAACTGAAGAGAACAGGAAACATGCGTTTACGTTAACCTCTCTATCCAGGGCCGTCGTTTGAGTCGGGATACTGGACCTATAATACCAGGGCCCATAGCTTTGAAGGGGACTGTAAAGTCATGAAACTGTTTTTCTAATTATAATGTTAATAATTTCATTGAAAAAAAAATCTCGCATTACATTATCAATTCTCGATATATGTGAAACAATTGCTAGCATAAACATTAACGAAATACACATGCGCGAAGGTGAAATAGCAGAACTTTTGAGTACATGACGTAATTCCTTAAAACCGGTCAAAAACTTTTTCTTGGTCCATCCGACTTCGCCTTACCGAAAATTCATAGTACATCATGTTACCTCATCATCTCAGACATGAAAAATTATCCAACTTTTGCTGTAATAAAATACTGTATCTGTAACTACATTTTTATGCAAACTTCAAATTACAAATCTTTACATACAGTAGCTCACAAAAATGTTCGTACACCTACCATTTTCAGTAAAATAGAGCTTTTTTCGTTAATTGAAAATAATATTTCATAAAGTTTGTTTAATAGTAAGATCTATGACCTAGTCTTAACCAAACTACATGAAATGTTTAAATATTCCAACAAAACTTGATTTTAAGGAAATTAATAATCAAAAAGTATCATGAAATTGATCTCACAAAAGTCTTCGTACACTTTAAAGAAATATTTACACATTTGTAAATAATCTAATTTTTCATTGTTTTATCATTTAGTAGGTTATTCTTCAGTGTCGACAACAGCTTTTAAACGCCTTGGAATAGATTTCGTTAGTTTTTTTTTTTTCCTATTTCAAAGCTAATCTTTAAGTTCATTTACTCTTCGAACATTATACTGCTTTAAGTTTGCTTTTTATTCTAACGTCGTGTTTTCGCACTCTAACCTCCGGGATTTCTCCAATTATATTCCATTGGGCTTAAACTGAGTTTAAGGGTGACTTGGATAAAATTGATAAAAGTTTTGAACAATTTTAGAGACACCAAAAGCGAACGTTGAAAGCCATGTGCTTCTTATAGTTTATCTTAGTAAAAAAAGTGAAAAGTTGTCTCCAATGCCCAAATGTTAGAAAAAAAGTTTTAAATTGTGTTGTGAAATATTTGAACGAACAGCATGCTTCGTCATTCTTTCTATAAATATCAAACTACCAAGTCCTGTTGCTAACATACACCCTTACACAAGAACTTCTCCACCGCATTGCTAAACTGTTCCTGCTAAATTCTTAGAATTATGTATTCCTTACGTCTTCTTTTCCTTACAATTATGCGCCATCGGAACCAAAAACGTTAAATTTACATTTGTCTTCAAACAAGATATTATTCCAAAACATTTCAACTTATTGATTATTTATTTGCTATGGAAAGCCTAAGTTTTTTGTTTTTCGCACTAATAAAAACTTTTCTGTGGGCATAGTGTTCATGTTGTCAAGCTGTTCTGTGGACTAGGCAAACTTTTGCAAGGGAATTTGAAGCATAAAATGCTTCCTTATATTCTGTAGAAACTTCTACAGCACTCAAGCGTAGATTTTTCATAATTTTTCTTGCTATAAATCTGTAACTACAAGTTGTTAGCTTTGCCAGTTGACCCTTTCTCCCCTTATCCGCCCACTGGCCGGTGGGCCGGCGGGCCAGTTCGCCCCTGCCGGCATTAACGTTGTGAAATAACGGTAAATCTTAAGTTTCCTATTTGATTAAAGTCAATAGTAAAAGTATCTGTAAATAGAGCAACCTAACCTGGCAGCATTGTGAAGGCTACGCAGATTCTAATCACAGCATTACGACGCTGCCAAGTTAGTTTTGCTCTAACTATTATTATTCATTGTACCATTTGATCTAAACAGTGCACGTAACAATACTTTTTAGACCAGGAATACAAACAGTTGTGTCTAATGAAATTTTATTACATAAGATTTGGTCTAGATTGTAACGTTCGGTCTAATAGTCGAAAATTCATGCCTAGTGGGGTAATGGAAGATATCAATTTGTAACATCCAAACTGCGCAATCTTACTAAAGTGTTATCAATACCTTGAATAAGGGTTACTTGGACCCTACCCTAGCAGCATCATCTCATCGGCCGATGATCGGCCATTCATCGAAACCCTATGAAATTCTCATCGGCCGATGATCCAATGTGTCTCATCGGCCGAGCAGAATCCGAGCAGCAAAATCCGATGAGAATACGATGAGATTTGGAGCAATTTACGAGCAGAACAGTCCCGTGCCGAGGAATTTCATCGGGAAACTTGATCGGAAGGATATCGTTTTCCGATGGAATATAGCTCATCTTATTTTCATCGGGAAAGTTGATCGGAAGGATATCGCTTTCCGATGAAAAGTAGCTCATCGAAAACCGTGCTCGGATACTTATCGGAACGATGTCATCGTGCGTTACAGGATCAGTTTACGAGGAGTTTGTTGATCGGCCGAGCAAAATCCGATGAGTTGATGCTACTTGGGTAGGAGGTTACTTGAGTCCAACAGTAAAATGATAAAATTTCGGTTTGGTACTAACATTAGAGACTGCAGAGTGCCTTTACCTAGTGAAGAAACGAACGTACAAGTCTTCAACTAATAAGTACAAACCCAGATTTTATCATTTTCGGTAATGGGCTCAAGTAACCCCTAGGGTCCAAGTAACCCTTATTTACGGTACATAACTTTTCCGTGCTGTTATAAAATATAGAATTTTTTTTCGGTTCCTGTCATTCCACAGAGCTCAACAAATTGTTGTGTTATTCTACAAACTAGCTCTTTTAAGTTGTCTTTTCATATTCCAGATTTTAAAAAAAACTGAAAAGGTTAAAAAAGAGAGTAGAAAAATAAATTCGTTTTTTGAAGCACACAAATTATACGGAAGTTATCAAGAAAGCAGAAACTGAGTTTCTTCACTCACAAAGAAAAAGTTACGTCTTCGAAGTATAACGGAATTATTTTCAGACTGATTCCCTAAATAACAGAAAAAAAAACATCACTTTCTCCAGAAAGACGCTTTGATTTCTTTCTCTCTTTCTCTCTTTTTAGGATTACCAAAAAATTGCTTGCTACATCATAAAATCAAAACAGAAACCCATACCATGCTGAAATGAGTTCTTAAAAAAGAATATTTCTCATTCTCTACTCAAAACTTCAAATTCAAAAAATCATTTCGTGCTTTTGTAAGAGATATATTTTTAGGCTACCGAAATAGAGTTTAGATTTTAAACATTCTGTGTAAAAATTCTGGGGAAATGTTACATTTCTGCAGAATATTAAACTTCTGGAAAGGTGAAAAATATTGCATTGCGGGAAAAACAAAAAGTTATGTCAAGTACTGAACGAGCCTACTTTCCAGTACATCGACATCGGCATTCTTGTATCTGATCAACATTCTCTTGAATATTTGAGACTGCAAATTATGTCAAACATACCTTTTTAACACTTAAGGCTGATTTCTAAAAAGAAAATATGCCTCTCTTATCAGATGAAATAGCCAAGTAAAAGTAAATAAACGTATAAATAAAGTTGTAGCAATTTTCAAACAATAAAGCTAATGTAGTTCTTCGACAGAAAAATTCCTTCATCGTTTTCAAAAAAAAAAAAACTAAAATAGAAAGCACATCAAAAGAACATTTTATCAAACAAAGAAAAAAAACTTATTTGTTAATAAAATGTCCACAACTTTTATTTTTGACAACAACTTTATTTTATTACAACTTTTATTATTATTATTATTAATAATAATAATAATAAAGAAATAATCCAATTATTAAAAATAAATGATTAATAAAATGTTCTCTTAAATGAATAATTTTTGCTAAAAAAATCGTCAGCCAAAATAATAATAATAATAATAATAATAATAATAATAATAATAATAATAATAATAATAATAATAATAATAATAATAATAATAATAATAATAATAATAATAAAGAAATAAATAAATAAATAAATAAAGTAAAACAAGTACACAAAAAAATGTGAGCGCAGTTTTTTCTTTTAAGAGTAGAAGTCAGTCGTTTTTTCCCCAACCTGAATTTCTGCCATGTTTGCTGAATCAGAGTTAGAGTCGAAGATTCAGAGTTCGGGTTGAAAAGTCGGAGTCCTTAGTCGGAGTTGATAGTCAGAGTCAGAATCAAAAGTTGCAAAATTCGAATATTCGGTCATTTTTTCCGATCCTGAATATCTGCCATGACTGCGGAGTTGGAGTCGAAGTCAAGGATTTGGTGTCAGCGTTGGAGTCAAGGGATCGGAGTCAAAAAGTTGGAGTCGTCTGTCGGAGTTAGAGTCGAATTCTTTAAAATTCAAAAAGTAGGAATCGATCATTTTTTCCAAGTCTGCATTTCTGCCCTAGTTACGGAGTCGCAGTCGAGGATTCGGTATCGCTGTTGGAGTTGAAGCAGGCCCGGACTAACGCTCCGTCAGTCCGTGCCCCTGCACGGAGTGCAAAATATTGAGGGCGCAAAATTAGTAGAAAATTCTATAAAAAAAAATTCTAGAAAGCAGTAAAACTAATTTTTTGTTACAAATGACAACATTACTTTTAAAAAAAAGCCCCACTGCAACTCGAATGATGCTTCGGATGCCTGCGTCAGCGGCCGTGGCATCATATGTAAACACAAACCATCTCTCCTCCTCTAAATGAAAATTTCCAATTAGCGATTATTTGTTGCTGCGTGTTGCCTTATCTAGAAAAAATAATTTCTTTATTCCGCTGGCTTAGAGGTTGGGAGAGGGGCGTAAGAATAGACGATCTTATTTGAAATTTTAACATTAATACTTTTGTTTTTAATTGACATTTGAAATTTTAAAATATTTATGATATAAAGTCGCACCCAGGTGATTAGTCATAATATTCATTGGGCAAACATTTTTGAAGAAGGCGGGTGGGGCGCTTAAGTTGGAATATTTATAGTGTTATAGGGTTCCAAGAAAGATCCTATACAAAGGACTTTTCTCACAGATAATTGCGCCCTTCAACCTTCCTTTGGAGGCAAAAGCGCCCTTTGCTTTTTCAAGAAACAAAACGACGCCCTCATTGCCTTTTCAAATGAAAATTCAACTAAATAAATTAACAAAATAATTAAATAAGCCACATGACAGAAATTGAATCTTTTTATGTGAAGTTCTATTATTATTATAATTGTCTTTAATTTAAATTTGGCCTTTACTTTAAAAATCTTCTTGAAACACAGTCAAATATGCAGACAGGAGATTGGTAAATCTACTAAATGAAGCAACAAGTAAATGCGCCCCTTGAAAAAATTTGAATCTCTAAAGTGAAACTTTAGCATTACTACGTTTCCTTTATATCGCATGTGGCATTTAAAAAACTTCATAAAACAGTCACACATGCACAAAGGAGATTGGTCATAATTATTTTGAGCAGATATTTCTTCTTGTTCTGTGTGGGGGGGGGGAGGTATCCACAGTTATGTCGTACTGTGAAGATCTTGAGGCGATTCTTAAGGATGGTGAATCATCTTATATAAACAGTACTGAACTGTGCGATAAAATATCAGTAGTATGATCTCTAAGCGAAAAATCTATCACCGTTAAAAACTCTGAATTTCACTACAAAAATGAATTTTGCTCCAAATTTAACCATTGCTCTAAGAATTCTATAAACTTTGCCAATCAGTGTCGCAACTGGAGAACGTAGTTTTTCCAAGCTTAAAATCATAAAGAACTATTTCAACTTAAAAAACATAAATGTATCGCTTCTGAAATGTTATCTAATATTTTAAGTTATGCATAATTTAGCAAACTCTGTAGCATCACTTCGGGGAGAGGAGGGGTAGTTCGCACTGAGTTACACCCTGCTGGTGTGACTCTCAAATGAATTTAAGAGTTTATAAAAAATTTCACTAGTTCAGTTTATATGTTTATTTACATATAACTAGTACAATTTTGAATTGCTTTCAAAGTTTCAATTACTTTCACTTCTAATTGGGTGTAAACTAGAAATTGACCTAAAAGCTAGGATGTTGCACTCTCGTCATCAAATCTGTACATGATTTCTATGAAAGAATGTAATACATTTTCTTACGGTCAATTATTTTACATTTCAATGTTCTAAATAAATAAATACCTTTGTGCTGAAAAGTGAAATTTAAAATTACAAAGTTTTAGTTGCCCAAAACTCAGGGCAAAGCTTGCAGATTACTGCATCATTTGTTTCGGCTTCACGGCTTTTTGATGTTTTTTTATCTATACACTCCTTTCTTTTGCATTGAAAATGGAATTTTTTGTAACGACGCCGAAGCACGTGTATGCAATAATCTGCAAGTTTTGTGCAGTAAAACCTTGTCATTTTCAATTTTAATGTTAAACTCTGTTCGTTACGTATAGGGCAGTAGCAGCCACGTGCTTCTTGCATAGCAACGGATCCTAGCAACCGTTCCTGGTGGACAGGCAACTCCATGTTTACCGTATGTGTGGCATGGTATTGCGAGTGCGCAGTTGATTTTTTTAGCCTTTTTTTAAGTGTAAAATGCATTCCAAGTCTTGTGAAAGCCTTCATAACGAAGCAAAAGGAAGATACATTGATAAAATCAAGATCATTAGCAATTAGGATCCGTATTTATTAAGTAAAAATGAATTTTAAACTGATGAGCGTCCAACTTGCCGTACAAATACAGAAAAGGAAAAAGAAGGATCGATAGCTCCACAGTTTATGAACATTTAATTCATTAAGAACAATCAAATCCTATCAAAACAAGCATATTAGCAGACTGTTTGTTGTTATTCTACTAAGTGATTAAAAACACGGAGAGCAGTGGCGCATATAGGTTTTTATCTCGGAGGAGGATCATATAATCAAGCTCAGCCCCCTCCCCCCCCCCCCCAACCTTTCTTTTTTTTTTCACTATTACTGTAAGACAGAAAGAAATTTTCAAATTGAATTAAAATATTGTGATTTTTGGAAAAGACAGAAAATTACGAAGTTTTAGATTCCCTCAAAATTTTTCTTTTCAAAATTGAAATTATTTATGCTACCTTTGATGACGGTGGAGGATCAAGACTCCTCTGGGAAACTTACTGATACTTAAATTCTAAACACGCAATTTCAGGCTATCTTTAGTGACGTTAAAGGAATTGAGAAGACTCTGGGCATCTCTCCTGAAATATTTTGACACTGAAGCACAACTCAGGATATATTTCTTCATGATAGAGAAAACGAAAAGAAGATGAGTTTTTTTTTTTTTTTTCGAACTAAAGTCTCATTTAAGTTATCTTTGGGAAGTAAAAGTTCAAAGACCCTCCACTGAAAGATTTTCGATAAAAAGATGTGCGATTGCGCGTTCTCTTTGGAGACGTTAAGAGACAAAAAGTGGCTAGGGATCTCCCTCCAAAAATTTTCAAAATTGAAACCTCAAGCCATCTTTACTTTAGACCATCTTTGGTAGTAACGTTAGCAAGGACTCGTTCCCGAAATGTTTGGAAATTAATGTTTTAAAAACATTTTTATTTAGGTTATCTTTAATACCGTCAAGAGAAGAGGCAGGATTCGGGCGCTGTGCCCCGAAATTTTGCGGACTTGATGCTTCAAGAATGCAATTTTAAGCTCTATTTTTTGAAACTGAAGGTTCAGAATTTTACTTCTCTAGCAGCAGTGCCCATTAACCTCAAGATCTAAAAGTTATCATCCAAGAATTCCACGAAGATCCCTATAAAAACGAGAGCCACACGTGAAAGAAAAAGAAAACAAAAACTTTTTAAAACGCCCCTTAAAAATAATTCATTAGCACCGCTTACGCCATGATTCTTGATAGGAACAACTGTTTTTAGGCTTCGTCTGACAACATTTAGGATAATAAGAGGATTTAGGGAATCTTCCGGAAATTTTTTGGGCATAGAGACTGTAATTGGGGAGCTCTCTCTTTTCTAAAAACACATTTTAGAGCTAGAAAATTAAGGGAGATGTCAACTACCGTTAACTATTTGAATTTTCAATCTTTAAAATGCCATTTGAGGCAATGTTTGACCAAGGTATTGAAGAAGAAGCGGGAAAAGAACTTTCTTCCGAAAATTTTTGGATACTGAAGTCTTGAAACTGCAATTAAATTACACGTTGTAAAAGTGAAATTTTAAGATATCTTTCACTGTAAAAACTGAAACAGTCAAAAATGAGTACTTTCATGCTTTCAAATTTTCGTGAATGCTTTTATTTCAAATACGAATCTTTCTGTTTCAAACCTGAGAACCAATGTTTTCAAATCTGAAATTTAAGTGCTCAAATTTGAGTCAAATCACTTTAAATTTGTTAAATAAACTTAATTTTAGCGGGGTAATTGAAATTATTCATATTATATTTCATCTGCTGCTATTTCGAACGAATTGCTCTTTCCAGTAATATTTTATTAGATAAAATGTGAGGAACTACTTCTTGTCTTTTTCACCGTCATTTTGTCCTGACTGCGGAAGAATAAATAAACATTGAGTCAAGATGGCGGACAAGTGAAAGTTGCACAGAACGCGATATATAACTTAGAAGGATCCGTTGAAAATTTAAACGTAAGTTCACTTAATTTTGTATCATTGAAATTATTTTTCCTATTTTTATTGTAAATACACTCTTATTTCTATATCAATGAGAAAAAATGTGTACTGGCAATGAGTATATCATAGTTTCAAAATTTATGACACCGCTTTGTTTCAAATGTGAACACTTCCATGTTTTTACTTGGTTCCCCTTATACTAACATAATAACTTTTTTACGAGTTAAATTAGTTTATTTAAGCGGGGTGATTAAATTAATTCATATTCTATTTCATCTGTTGCACTTTTGAGCGAATTACTCCTCTTAATAATATTTCATATGACATAATGTAGGGAACTATTTTTTGGGCTCGGATGGTGACGGATATTTGTAAGCTGCCATGCGATCCATCGTGAGTCGTAACTGCCCGCAAGTACGGAACAGCAAAAATTGACGTGTTCAGAATAGTGCGGCATCATTGAATTCACAGAAAATTTTTAAGGTTAGTGCATCAGAGTTTTAACTACAATAAAGTTTTCTGTTATTATTTGTTTCAGTGCATGACAATATTAATTAAAAGATGCGTGGAATGTTCTGTAGAGATGGAACGATTCGGCCTGGCCGAATTATGAGGTTTTGCCTGTCGCTTTAACCTGTAAGCATATATTGTAAAGATTCATTAAACAATAATAATGAAATAAAATATTGTCCTTTAAGTTGCACAAAATTATACAGTGGGTGCCTATTAATTGAATCGGTGGTTAATCGAATCATTCGCGTTAATTAATCAAATCGTCTAAAACAAAACAAAATCCAGTTTATTAAATTAGCTGCTTTTTTTTGAATCGAAACTGTTCAAAACAAACGTGATTCATGTAAGCGGCGGCTACTGTATCAAAAATTAAATGGGACATTTTTAAATGCTATCGAAAAAAAAAGCTTTTAAATAAACTAATCTAACCTTCACATTATATTGTGCATATACAACTTTGTGTGTTACGTTCATGTAAAACATTTTCCTTCAGTGAGAAGAATTTAAAAAAATCATTTGTTATTGCAAAGTTATTCGATTTTACAAGCATCGAAGTCATCCTATATTTCGTATAAATCCTATATTTAAAAAAAATCCTTTATTCAGTGTTCACATGCTCTTGAAAAAAAAATGCTTGAAAAAAATTAAGTTAATTTTCAAGTGACAAAGTTTAAAAAAAAAGAATTACATGTTTCAGAACCATGAAAAAGTTTGAAAAATTTCTTGATGTTTGAATTTTTTAATTGCTTAGTTAAAAAAAATTCTACAGTGCAATTTTCTGAATTTGTGTTTGATATGCATTTTTGCAAAAAATTGTCTCTTGCATTTGAGATTTCAATAAAGACAAAAAAAACAGCAAAATATTTGCAAGTTGCAGAACTTGCAAATATTTTGCTGTTTTTTTTACAATTGGAAGTAATTTTCACACATGCTACCTAAGATTAGTATATTTATGTTTACCTTCATTAAATTATAAAGGAACTTATTTTTGGAATCATGGCAAAATTGAATTTATTCAGACTTAGCGAAAAATCGCTTTTTGTGCTTGATATGTGTTTTTTTTTTTGCATTTTGTAATTATGTTCAACTTTATTTAATAGCAAATGTATTTTATAGGAAACATGCTAACATTGAACGTGCTTCGCTGAAATTTGCTTCGTATGAAAAAAATGTCAATACTTCTGCATCTTGTAAATGTGTTAATATATTTGATACTGGAAGTTATTTTGACTTGTGGCTACTCCAGATTAGCTTGTTTTAATTTTTACTTTACTAACTAAGAAATTATTAACTTTTGTCTGTTTATATACTTATTTATTTTTGCAAGCTTTATTTTAATCATTATTTACTTATTTTAGGCTTATTTACTTGTACTTCAAATTTTTATTCGCAACTTCATGAGCAAAAGAATTTAAAATACTTGGTATTATTCATGATTATGGTTTTTGCTGCCACCTCTATCTTAAAACTTATACCTGTTATGATAAAAATGTAAAACATAAATTACTCCATAGTGTATGTCTAGATTACAAGAAGCACTTTTTTTACTCCGTTACTCACAAAATTTGTTTCTGAATAGAGGTACAGGATTCTTACTTAAATTGTCATGTTTTAGAACAATGGTGTCCAACCTTTTTTACTCAAGGGCCACATAGAATTTTTGGAGGTGAGGCGGGCCAACAATATATCAGTTTAGATGGCTTTGTTAGTCCTAGCCCCCTCTCATATAGCCACTTATTTTTATTTGTTTATTTATTTTATGTGTGTGTGTTGGTCAAAAATAAAGTTCGAAACAAAACAAAAGCATCAATGACAAAATTTTTACTGATTATTTTCTTTTAAATTTTCAATTATTACCATTTTAATACCCATAAATATGCATTTATGTCATAAAGCTCAAATATGACATTTGGTAAACTTGTAAAAGTTAGATTAATTGAGACAGGGTTATCGCAGTTAAAGATAAAAATAAAATGATTTTTATTAAATTTTTTTTTAGTTAGCAAGCTTCCAGGGATCCAGACATAATCTGTTCACAGGCCGGATCTGACTGCGGGCCTTAGGTTGGTGACCCCTGTTTAAAAAAAAATATAATTTTAAATGAAATTTTAAATTGTTTTAAAATTCATTTTTTCTTTAATTTTGATATTTTTTACAATATATTTGAGTAAAAATACGTACATTGTATAGCCTTATGTACAGTAGAACCTAGTGTAATAATAAATTGGCAAAAAAAGAAATAGGCAAACCTATGTGCTGAAAGAACTTAAAATGTTATGTTTTAACATTTTGCTGCAGCTATTTTATTAATAAATAATTTATTCATTGTGTATAAACATTTTCTAGATTGATGCTGAATTCAACTTGCTTTACAGCAATAGAGGGGGGAACTTATGCCAAAGACTCTATAGCTTCGCACAAGACTAGACACTTCAGCTCAAATCAGTGCTTCCACCAAAGACTCTTTGCTTATGCTACGGACCACTGCCTGTGTCGATAGTTGAAGCAAGACATTCTGGAAGTTCTGCAGAAAATCGACCCTTCAAATGAAAGTATGCTATGAACATTTAGCCTGGTGAGCTCTTTCTCACTTTTTAAAATTTCGGTTACTTATCGTTACCCCTTGAAATTTTTGTCGTCTTTCAATAACTTTCTTGAAATTTGTTTTATTAAAATCTCTTTCTAAGAAATTAAGGAAATCATCAAACTTTAACTGTCGAGGGTACAATGAGAGGATATTTTAGTTTTGGGTTCAGCTTTGTTTATAAGTTATAGCTGACATAATGACTGTTAAAGCAAAGGAATCCAATCTTTGTCAAAGAAAAGAATCTTTTAACCCTACACTGCATGGTGTTAATAACATGAACAAAATAAACATTTATCTTTCATTTGCGATGCGTTTTACATCAAAATAATTATTTGGAAAAAATCTAGGACATAATACATGTCTGTAGCCATTTGGCAACATTATGCAGTAAGCATCCAGAGAACACTTCGATTCATCTCTATAGTCTAGAAGTATGTGCTTTGTTTATGTTTCGCGCTAGCTTCTTTCTCTTTTTGGATGGTATAAAATAATCATGCGGACCCAAAAGTGGTGCTTTCGGCTGTTCTCCTCCGTTTATTAGACCTCGCAATTATCAATGCTTAGCTGATGTTCAACAGAGTGAACAAACAAAAAATTAATAGGGTAAAGCCTTCAAAACATGTTATTTTAGATTTCAGTTAGCACAAACGTTGTGCTTACATGGACAAGTAAAATTATTAATAATTTTAAAATATGGTTTTGAAAAAAACTAAAAAATACGCATTTACATAGGAATGCGCTGTGATCATCACGGGTTTCCCTCTAATTTTCAAAACTACTGAATATCCGCACTTAAGTTTACATGCACTTATAATATCAACATGCAATACAGTTTAGCCTTTAGTATTAAAAATAATATTAAATATATTACTTTTATATTTGCAAAGAACGTAAATTTTATCTTTTATTTAGAGTTACATACATACATACAAACAAGCCCACATGTGAAGTTAATAAAAGCGTATTAAAAAGAGGGAGACCATTAGCTACAGAGGAACTAGAGTTACAAAAAAAAAAGAAAGCTTGCGCGAGAGAGCCTTCAAAAGATATCAGATTTGACAGAATTGATCATCGGAAAGAACACAGTACAAATAAACAATGATGTAAAATGTCAAAGTGTAAAGGATTATAAGAGTACAGTGCACCAAATGTTCAATTCCTCTATTTTTCTACAAAAAAAAAAAAAGACTCATTTAAAATCATTTTTATCTGTTGAATGCATGGTGTAGCCATTTGGCAACAAAACTATTTTTAATTAGAAAGTGGTAAAAATTTAGAGTTAAATTTTTTTAAATAATTTTCCATGTTTTCTTATTACATTGACAAACACATATATTTTTTTCTAAGAAAAATAAAAAATCATGCAGTGTAGGGTTTAAACTACCTTTGAAAATTTCTTAAATTAAAAAATATAAAGAATATATTATGTCATTAATTGTCCACAATTTATGCCTCACAAACATTCAAATTATCAATTTTGGATTAACATTTCTCTTGCTTACTAATTTCGTTTAAACTACTTTTCCGCTTTGTAAGGTTGGCAAGTTTGTAACGTGAAAAGTGTTTTTGTTTTTGAATATAGTCAGATTGTTCTGACATGGGGTACATTTCTATTTCAGCCCCCCCCCCCCCCCCCCCACTCCCCTTCTCATATCAGTTACGTGTTACGAATTCTTACAATACAAGAATGAAATAAAAGTTTTGTGCTCCGAAAAGATTGAACTTAAAAAAAAACAATAATGCTATCAAATTATTAACAGACAAATATACGTCGACATATGCAGTAGGTTTTTAATATTAATAGCAAAATATATAAACAGCAGACATAAAGCTTTGCATGCAAAATTTTGAAGATTTTTCAAGCCCTGACCCATACTATCTATAGCAGTTTTCTGAAAGTTCTATACGTTTAACCGGGCTCAAGAATTATATTGCCCGACATGCCCGGGACATGTAAAAATTCTGATTGTGCATGAATCTTCTACCCTTACATGCGCAGCTGAGCATGTAATTTTTTAATCAAATATTTCTTTCCAAACCTTACTATTTTATATTTTACTTAAAAAATTGTATTACAATGATTCAGATCGAAAGCTATTAATATTCTCGTTCGTATGATTAACATGTTGACTGTTTAACAACTAGGTAGTTTGTTGCTGAAAGAATCGAAATTCAGTTAGCTTGTGATTGATTTGTTGTATTCGTCCATATTAGAATTTATGCGTTGTACATTGACTAAACCCAACCTGGTA
This sequence comes from Uloborus plumipes, assembly GCA_038373865.1. Taxonomy (NCBI): domain Eukaryota; kingdom Metazoa; phylum Arthropoda; class Arachnida; order Araneae; family Uloboridae; genus Uloborus; species Uloborus plumipes. The sequence continues at coordinate 14,824 of JAXGGA010010433.1, read as the reverse complement.
GTGTCATGATGCTGATTAGAACCTGTAGCCTTCACAGTGCTGCCAGGTTCGGATTGTCACAGCTATAGGTCAATTTTTTTTCCAATATTTTCAGCACCGAGTGGCATTTTCATTACTTTTAAAATTGGTAGACAGGACAACCCACAGGGCCGACAAAAAGTCATGTCAGCTTTGAAACTAGGGGCCCGTCCTTTGAGGGTACCTGGAACAGAATTGGAACAGCATAAATTTGTCAAGTTTTTAAGGGGTGGGGGACTACCAAAGTGATAAGAGGCCCACGTTGGCTCTTGGGTTAGCTGTTAATTATAGGACAGCTAAAGGACTGAAACGTAGATAATTGTACATTGTACAGGGATGAACCCTTAACCAAAATGCAAGTTTATTTTATTTGTTAGTATATTAGCATTTCTACAAGTGAAAATGATTTTAAAAACTTATGGCAGACAGTATTATATTAATCTGTATCGTTTCGCATAATATTAAAAAAAAGTCTATTCAAATTTTAAGCCACACAATTTTTCCTCTTTTTTGACTTAGAGCTGTTTTCATCCCTGATTGTCATCATCATTCTTAATTTTTTTTCTATCCTCTTAATAGGTTAGTAAAGGTATTGAAAAGTTCATGGAAGAAGACTGTGGTCACATTAGAAATCATCATCATGAAGCACCATATGTTTGCTATGAAAAAAATTGCAAACAAGCGTTCATGAAACTCTTCAATAAAAGACATTTAATTAGATTTCACAGTGAGGACAATGGAGAAACTTCTCCAGGTTCATCCAACCATAGTAATAGTTTTTTAGCTGTTTAAGATTGTAAATTGTTCAATATTATTCTGAAATGCATGGTAGCAGTGTAGTGTGCCTTTTTCAAATGTAATCTCATTCATCAGTACTACATCTTCTATCATAAACAGTACCGTAAATTATTTAAAGCATGAAACTATTAATTATTTAACTGAAAAAGGAGTACAACATAATGCCAGTTCACTAATGACAATGTTTGATTCTGCTGCTTCCTCATTGTCCATGTTTGATTTTAAATATAAAATGAAAAAAGCAATTGAAGCAAGTGGTCACTATGTTGAGCCGGAAGAAATTATTTTAGGTACACGATATGAACAAAAATTAAAAGGCATTTCTAATCAAATCTTTAAAAATGACACTTGCCAATATATAAGTATAATAGAGACAATGAAGATAATTATTTCTATTGAGGGTTTTTCGTATGTTTTTAAAACCTTCAAATAAAACAATGGCACTTTGCAGTGTTCAACATGTTTTTTTTTATAGTGCCAATTCATTTTTAACTGCTGAGAACACAACAGCAATCGAGTTACATATAGTAGATGACGTAGAGCCTATAAATCCATTAGGCTCACATACAGGTGTGCATAAATTGGGGTTTGTCTATTTTTCAATAAAAGATCTGCCAGTGCAACTTCAATCTTCGTTAGATTCGATATATATAGCCAATATACACTATTCTCTTGACGTTGAAAAGTATGGGTATCGAAAAATACTACACAACTTTATTCGTGGCTTGATCAAACTTTCAGAAGAAGGAATAGAATTTCAGGGAGATGTCTATAAAGTTGTAGTTTGGCAAGTTGTGGGCGATAATTTGGGATTAAATAAATTGCTAGGGTTTGTAGATAGTTTTTCAGCCAATTTTTGTTGTAGGTTTTGTTTAGCAAAAAAAGATATTTTGCATAAAATGGTGAAAGAAGATGTTAGCTTGCTGCGTAACAAAACTCAACTTGATTTGCATGTTAATCAAGTGTGCTCTGGTGACTTAACAGTATCAGACTGTGGTGTTAAAAGCTCTTGCTGCCTGAATGATTTGTTATTGGCATGCAACAAGTAATTTGGCAGTAGACGTCATGCATGATTTTTTTTGAAGGTTGGTGTGTCAGTGAAATGTTATTAATTTTGCAACAATTTATTTTTAAAGCCAAGATTTTCTCTCATACACTTTTAAATGCTAGATCATTAAATTTTAATTATGGAATCTCAGAATCAAAATCAAAACCTACACCAATAAACAAGGAAAGGATTTTAAATCCTGATGGTAGTAGACAAAGCGCATCTCAAATGTGGATCCTCATTCGGAACTTACCTTTGTTAATTGGTGACAAAATTAACAAAAATAATGAATTTTGGCAGCTTTTTATTTTAATGCGCAAATTAATCTACACTGTAATGGCTCCAGTCATTACAGTGTCTGAAACTTTTGAATTGGCCCAAAATATAGCAGACCATCACAGATTTTTCTTACAGCTCTTTCCAGATAAACATTTATCACCTAAAATGCATTTCGTATTACACTATCCTAGAATTATACGTCAATTAGGCCCGCCAGCTTGGTATTGGAGCATGCGGTACGAAAGTTAGCATTGCCCTTCTAAAAGATGTGCATCAGCTAGCAAAAATTTTGTAAATGTTGCTAAAACTGTAGCCGAACGTCATCAATTAAAAATGGCACATACTTTGCATGAAAAATACTTTAAACTAAACAAATTATCAAATGTGTTAGGAAAAGCCTTTACAGAAATACATTGGCTGGAAGAGGAGTATACAATTTTAAATATGGAGATGATTTGAATGCCTACTCACAAGTTGTTCAATGTAATAGTTTCTGTTTTAATGGGATAATATACTCAAAAAATATGGTTGTGTTTGTTTCTTGCATTGAGGAATTACTTGTTTTTGGAAAAATCAAAGCTATGTTTATTAATAATAATAGTGCATTTATATATTGTGATATGCTTGAATCTGCAGGGTTTGATAGTCATTTCTACTCATATATTATTAGTTATACTGGTGCTGTTAATGTTATAAATATTAATGAGTTATATAATTTCCTCCCTTTACATATAAGAAATTCGTATAATATCAATGACAGTTTGATGTATATTACACTATGGTACAATCCATGCTGTACAAATGAAAAGTATTCTGTGATGTAGATTTGTGATTTGTAAAGTCCAAATGAAGTAGAACCAATTGTCACTCAAACCAGTTTTATTACGCTTTTTCATTTCAAATTTGTTGCCGAAAAAAAAAGGAAGCCCGATGATAATTGACTAAGAAGAGCATTAAATGTTTGTTGAGACAAAGGCAAGCTGTCGTTGGAAGTGCTGAAACGTGATTCCGCCATTATCTAAAAGTAAATTAGAATAAATATAATGAATGTTTAACCCCATCCAAGAGGTTATTTGTAAAAGCTATTATTTTTTTTATCCGAGAAATCTACTGTTATAATACTTTGTTTAACGTACTTCAGAAGGTGAAGGTTGTGAAATTTCTTTTTTTTTTTCATCGTTGAATAAACTGTTGGTGCTTGTGTGTTAGTGCTATGAGAGGTTCATTAAAGACATTTTTTTGTCGTGTTTTTTAAGAGAATTTTTGAGGTGTTTTTTTTTCATCAACTTAGTTTTGCAAATCTCTCATCCGGCTTATTGGTAGCGGATCTTGTTTTTTAAAAAACTTATATTCTATTGGCTGCTTAGAACGGTTGGTTCTACATTAGTTTTGCAGATAATCTCATCCGGCTTATTGGTAGGGATTTAAAAAAAAGTAATACCATATTTATATTATGTTAGATGCTTAAAGTTCATTCTGTCGTTTCGAGTTTGATAGTCATTATTACCTAATATTGTTGCAACTTTTTGCTCCTGCAGTTTTCATGAAGTTTAGCCCACTTTTTCTTCATTATGCTTTTACTGGAGGTCATTTTGGAAGTAGTTACTCTTAAAAATGTAACATTGATTAGTTTTGTGGTATTTTTTTGGGGGGGGGGGTGTCATTTTATTTTGGCGTGTCAATGTACTCATGTACAAAACTTTCTTAGTTTTTAGTGTCGTCTTTTCTGAAATTATTTCAGTGCAGATAATTTTACCCTTCAATGTTTATGCAAGGTATACCCCTCCCTCATTGACAATTTAATTTGCCAGCCGGAAGACTGCATGACTGGACATTATCTTGGTTTGGCATTAGTGGCTAGAGCAGCCATAAAACCGATTCGGATGGTGAAACTGTAATTTGCCAGATAGCTACTAGTGTTGCATTGGGATTTTGTCGCGGTCATGTATGTTGGTAAGCATGGTGGTCCTCACGGCCGTTGTTATTTTTTATTTCTGTAAGTCCCTGCATTTTGTATTCTGGAAGCGGTCTACGCCCCGTCATTGAGGGATGGGTAAACAGCTTGCGTAAATTTTAAACGTGACGTCTACAACTGAAATTATTATTTTTTTTAACCATTTTGAACGTTTTTGTATGCTTGTATGCATCAAGTAGAAATGACCTTTTTTATTTTATATCTACATTTTGTTGTTAAAAATATGAGAAAAACCATGATTTTGCTTACAAAGCAAAAAAAAAAAAAATATTTTCATGTGTGAATATACAGGGTGACCCAAAAGTCCGGACAGACTTTAAAATTGAATAATTCCAAAACGAATAAAGATAAAAGTATGCGGTTTGCACTAAACGGATAGGAATTGAGCCGAGTTTTGTATAGTTATGAAAAAACAGTTTCATGCCTACATTTCTATGCCTATAAGCTTCGGCTACCATTACTTGCCCACAGTTGCTCCTTTTTATATCGTCTGCTACTTTGCATAGCTTCAAATCAGACACCTGACAGCGCAGTGCTGTTAACCACCAATAGAACTAGTTTTTCATTACCACACACAACCCGGCTCAATTCTTATCTGTTTAGTGCAAACCGCATGCTTTTATCTTTATTCGTTTTGGAATTATTCAATTTTAAAGTTCGTCCTGACTTTTGGGTCACCTTGTATATGTTTTTACTAAAAGCAACATGTGTTGCTATTGCATACTTGTGATTGACTAATATTTTTAAAAAATTTTACTGATTTACAATTTTGCATTTGTTTCTCATTTTATGTCTTGGGCAATCTCTATACACTACTGGACTCAATTCTGCGCACTTTTCTTCAATTTTTTAAAAATTTCATTATTGTACGAGGGTTGTTTTTTTTTTTCAACCTCCGATAGACTATAAAAAATAAACGGATTCAAATGCAAAAAATCTTTTATTATCAAAAGTAAGGTATAATACTCTGCAATTTTTTACATAATCACCTTGACGATTGAAACATTTGTTATATCTGTGAACAAGCTGTATAATAGTCTCATCGTAAAATGTTGCCACCAATGATTGGAAGTGAGTTGTGACGGTGTATTTGGGTTCCACGCCACTATGGAAGCACGATGCCTTTCCAGACCCCCAGCAGGGGTCTCCAAGTCCCTGCTTCAGTTCAGGGAACAGATGTAAGTCACTGGGTGCTCGGTCGGAACTTTATGGTGGGTGTTTAAAAATGTCCCATTGCATGCATGAAATGGCTGGAGGAACCGTTGGGTTACATGAGCGCTATGATGAAGGACATTGCAGTGCACCCCTGCTTGGGGACATGGCAATGCCCGTCACCCCTGCTGGGGTTCTGGAAAGGCATCGTGCTTCCAAAGTGGCGTGGAACCAAAAGACACTGTCACAACTTACTTCCAATCATTGGCAGCAACATTTTACGAGGAGACTATTATAAAGCTTGTTCACAGATATAACAAATGCTTCAATCGCCAAGGTGATTATGTAGAGAATTGTAGAGCATTGTACCTTACTTCTGATAATAAAATATATTTTGTATTTGAATTCGTTTATTTTTTATAGCCTACCGGAGGTTGAAAAAAAAACAACCCTCGTATAATGAATTGTTAGATTTATGTATTAATTCATTTTTTTCCTTCTGTCATATGTATGAATTCATTTCATGTGAATATTATGTATAATGTTAATTGTTTATTAAACAATTACAAAGGTTAAAAACAATAGTATTAGTTTTGAAAAAAATAAGATATTTAATACTCAATTATAAAGTCTAATATTTTGTAGGAAAATCCATCAACTTTTGCACTTAATTTCGTTGACAGAGCTAACTATCAAACTAAATCACAATTCATTTGAAAAGTTTTGTTAAAGTTTGTTAAAGTAAAATATTAAAATTAAAAAATAAAATAAAGGTAATTATTCGCATGAAATGAATACATACATATTATACACACATTAAGAGGAATTATAAGTTTGTGATTTAAGTTAAGTAAATAAATCTAATGACATTTTATATACAGGCTGAAATCTTTGAAAGATTGAAATGGATCCAGAATTAAGTCTGGGTGAAATTATTCTCTGTTATGGTACACTTGTTGTCAAAACTTAATGTTATGTTGTATTGTTAATGAGATGTAGCTATCTCAGTTTTCAACGGATTCGAAAAATATTTATAAACATGTTGTTGTGATTAACAATGTTTTGCTCACAAAGTAAAAAAAAATTATTCATGTATTTATATTTTTACTAAAAGCAACAGTTGATGCATTTGAATGCTTAAATTCTACACAGTTTGCAATAAAAAGATTTGATATTACATTAGTTTTGTTTTTGTTTCATGATACATTCATATAAGAATGGAGTAACAATTTTAAGCTCTTAATTTAGCATTTTTAGATTATAAAGCAATTATTAATTCAAAACACTTCACATGCTCCTTGTTTTTCATAAATTGTTTCAGCAGCGTAAGTACTCTTTCGTGATTGTGTTGCTTTTGTTTTATTTCGCGATGTTCAGCTTTTCTTATCATTATCTTTACAGTTGTTAAAGTTACGAATATTTTTAGCAAGCACCACGGGTGGAATTGCATCTCTTGGGTAAGATGATGAGAGATGCTACTCCACCTGTGCCTGCCACTTACAAAAAGAAAATAATAACATTCTGCCAACTGTGGATACAATAATAAGAAAAAGGGAACATCATAGAGTAAGAAAAAAGCAGTGCAATACTCATATATGAAATAAAGATAAATTCAAAAGCGAGTATGTATAGTGAAGTTCGTACTCGTCTTTGAAATTGCTGTATACTCGGAAACGAGCACATACAGCTCAGTAAATATTCATATTTGAAATTACGGTATACTCAGAAATGAGTACAAAGACCTCGGGTATTACTCAGTATTGAAAGCAGTACATGCTCCAAATTGAGTACATATAGCTCGGTTTACGCTCATTTTTGAAACTCATTACATACTCACAAATGAGTACGTAACTACTCTGTTAATACTCATTTTTGAAAATATTACTTGCTCATAAATGAACACACAACTCGTTATATACTCATTTTGGAGCCCATTACATGCTCAATAACGAGTTTCTATTACTCAAGACTGAGCACATTTACTTCACTTTCGAGTAGGTGAAAGGTTTCAAACCCGAGAACTAGTGTGTTTCAATTCTGAACACCAAGTCGTCGGAGCCATATTGAAGGGTGCATGTTGTCAAAAATGAGCATTTTTTCGTCAATTTTGAAATTGTTGTTTTAACAGTGTTGGACTCTTTAAGGGGGTCATGAACCTTCTTTGAATTCATGCTTGGCAGATATACGGGCCTCGACTTCCTACCCTAAACCCGCCACTGAGAGGCACTCTATTCTTTAATTTCACCACTGGTAAAGGGATTAAAAATTACGTGCCCCTTCTAGCTCGACCGGCTTGGACTTCTACCTCTTTTCGTTTTTTTTTTTTTTTTTTTTTTTTTTTTTTTTTTTTTTTTGGTTCAGCTGAAAGCTTGAAAATTATTTGTGAAAAAACTAAAACCGAAAATGATTGCACTTTATTTTAAATTTCCTGCTGTGGAGGAATACTTACACTTTATTTTAAATTTCTCGCCGGGGAGGAATGATTACATTTTATTTTAAATTTATTGAGTGTATCATTATTTTAAAGACTTATTTCCTGACTGACTAGAAAAAAATGGAGAATGAGAAGAAAGAGAGAAACGTAATTTGCTGACTAATAATCTACATGTGTTGAATATTTTTCATTTAAAGATTTCTATTCAAAAAGATTAGGATTTTTTCTGTGCGTTTTCTAATTGAAATATCGTCATTTTCCCAAGACACATTCTTTTTTTCTCTTGAGTAAAGCGCAAGGGCTCCCTGACCCTCTTGGGTTGCACCAATGCCTGGTGCCATCTAACGAATTAGTATTAGCAATATGTATTTCAAGCTAAAAGTATGTAAATAATTTAACTCATTAATGCCTGACATTTTTTTCCAAAGATATTTTTTATACTGGTCACAAAGAGTGTTTAAAAAGATCTTTCGAACAAAAAAAAGTTTGTTCAAATCGGACTGTTAACTAAAAAGTTTATTTCACGGAACAGGTTGTTTGAACGGCTCAAAGTTGAACCAAAAATTGTTCAAAACGAAAAATCAAATATGGGAATGAGCTGTACTCGCTGAGATCTTTCCAACAAAAAAAATTTCGTTCAAATCAGAATGTTGATTCAAAAGTTATTAGGAGGGGACAGACAGACCGACCGACAGACCGACCGACCGACACACAAATTCCCCATCTCAATACCCTACTTTCAAATTTTTAATTTTTCGATTTTTTTTTTTTTTTTTTTTTTTTTTTTTGACTTTGTTTTGAACTTGGCGATATTTTTTAGATGCATTTAGCTTAACGGGAAAGTAGGCTAAAAAAGAACGGGCCAAAATAACAGTCAAATCTACAAGAAAAAAGATTACAGAGCAAATCATCGGTAAGAAAAGCAGACGACGTTTCGAGTATGTTTAGTTGTTATCAGCACGTGGTGTTTGTTTGTCGACCAGGATGACGTCAGCTGCTACTGCCCTATGGGATACTTTCACGTGACGTCACAGCGAACTATTTTCATTTTATCACGTGATCAAAGTAAGATTCGTGCGATGTTTACATGTATAGTCGTACTGTTCTAGTTTCGACTCTGCTGTCTGCTCTTTAAGCTTTTAGAACAGGGGTGTTTTCATTTGCGTTTCATCATGTTTTTCTCGAAGATTTTGGATTTTAAAAAGCTAGTTTTTTGAATAAACAAAATTAAAATTATGCGTTGCAACTTACAGTCGCGTCAAAAAAAAAACAAAGAGTGAAAATATTTTTTAAAAAATCTTTTCAAAGGGTGAGCACCGAACTTGAACATTAATTATAATTTTTTGGAAACATTTTGTGCACAACAAATTAAAAAGCTAATAATAAAATTTTCACGAAATGTTTCTGTTCCTCTGAAACGTGTTACTAATCACTGCTTTCTAGAAATAGTAGTTTTTTAGAATCTTGGAAGCAGTTAGATGTGCAGTTTTTCGATTCTGTCAGTGCAGTACTGAAAAATTAAATGATACTTCTTTGTTTTTTGAGAAAAAAAAGTAATATTACTGGACAGATCTCCCCCCAAAAAATCAATTTCTGACTAATTTTGGAGATTTAAAAAGGAAAAGTGGCATGTCGTGTCCCTTTTTGACAAGCAAAGCAATTTTTTGTCACTCACCACAGCAAATTGTGTAAGTTCTTTTAATGGGTTTCAGTTTCTTTCATTCATAGATTTAAAATCTACATATACTGTTGGAAAATTTTTGTCCTAAAATCCTTTAGGGGGCCTTAATCAAGTTTTAAGTATAAGTTAATTCTTGAAAATGATTATGGTCAAAATCCATATTAATATTCCAATGAGTGGAAAATTATGCATGTGTGTGTCAATGGGTATTTTTTAACACAATTGATACTCGGTACTAGGCTGAGGCTGAAGTCCTACTTGGTTCAGAACTACAAGGAATACAGTAGAATTAACTTATCAAAAGTAAACAATAAGATTAATGGTTATAAAAGCAGAATATTCTGCATGGCAAACACATCCTGCATTATTTGTCAAATTAAATTTGGAAACAATTTTTCATCTTTTCACCTAATTTAAAGCCGTTAAATAAATAAGTGTGTGTACATTCACTGTTAAAAAGTATCAGATGTCCTGGAATATACCGCTCCTTTGCAAACTCTGAACTGAGCCTAAGTGCATGATAATGCATCAAGGAGGTTAAAGGGAGGAGTTAAATCTCTACTATCCAAAAGTGGCAACGACTTCTCACAACCGCCAGAGGCCTCTGCTTACCAAAAGCTCCCTATTTCTTACGGGAATCAATGTAAATGATACTGAATCTGTCCTCTTTTTAAACGCTGCTATGGGAAAGAAAAAAAAATTTTTTCAACTGGATTTTGATGTAAATCTTCGATTGACATTATGAATTAAGTATGATTTTCATCCCACGAAAATAGGTGCCGTATTCTTTGAGAAATAGGTTTAATCGAATGCACTTACCAACTTGCCAAATCTGACAGAATCTGTCATTTTTTAAAGACTGCTGTTGGCACAAATATTTCTATTTAAATTGGAATTTTTGCTCAAACCATCGATTAACATTATGAACTAAATATATTTAATAAATATATTTAAACTAATAATTATTTTGTCTACTAAGTATATTTAATTAATAACAAAATTAAATACTGACATAATTAATTTTTGCCTCATGCTTAATTTATCAACAATTTAGAGAACTGCTTCTCAGCAAAAATTGTATCGTACAATGCAAAGAAAATGTCACATACAGTGGCATATATGTCAGATTTGGCAAGTTGGCAAGTGCATTCGATTAAACCTATTTCTCAAAGAATACGGCACCTATTTTCGTGGGATGAAAATCATACTTAATTCATAATGTCAGTCGAAGGTTTACATCAAAATCCAGTTGAAAAATATTTTTTTTTCTTTCCCATAGCAGCATTTAAAAAGAGGACAGATTCAGTATCATTTACATTGATTCCCGTAGGAAATAGGGAGCTTTTGGTAAGCAGAGTCCTCTGGCGGCGGTGAGAATTCGTTGCCACTTTCAAACTAGCGCATCCGTAGAACATTTCTCTCCTTCTTTCTACTCCGTGTAATGCATTTACAGTACTTATTCGTAGACCAGCCGCAAGCGAAAAATCAAAATCGCCAATGCCGCCAAGCAAAGTGAATGACAAATCTGTCAACGGAACAAAAGTATGATCCACTGTAAACAAATACAAACAATGTCAACACTCAATAATATTGGTATAGTGAGATTTTGTTCCTTTGTGTTATAATATATAGTAGACGCTGTTTAATATGATCACATTTGGATGCAAGTGATTTGATAACAAGAAATGATTAATTATATATAAAAGTTGAATGGTGATTTCAGCTGATAATTTTAATTCGTGTGTTCTTGTAATGAAATATTTAAAAAAATATACTGCCGTGCTAAGCACAAAAGTCGTATCTGCACTTTTTAACAAAATTGAGTTATCGCTACCAGGTGGCTCTTTGTGACGTATTTTACCGAAAGACAAAATTATACGGTCATTTGAGAACGGGAAATATTTTTTTAAATGTTGTGAAAAAGTTTCACCTGAATCAAATACATGGTGGCGCAAAACTTCAAAGAGTTTTATCTCAGTTTGAGCTCGACTGCAGATACCACTTATGCGCTTAGCACGGCAGTATAGTAATAAGAAAAATGCATTGAATTAATATCATAGGTAAATTAGTAAAATATTGACTTGCGGAGAAGAAATAATTGATAGTTATTTGTCTGCTCTCTTTACACAACAATTCATTCATAAAATGTGAATGATTATACAGCTTATAAAAATGTTTGGTGTTTTCTCCCGCCATCCTCCCTTATTCGAGCAGTGATCTGATATTTCTTCTCGGCGACACTTTCACGTTTATTGTCATCCAAATTACCTAGTGTATAACACCCCCCCCCCCAACTACATCATTGTTATTGCCTGGTGTTGCAAATCCTTTATGAGTAAAGCAATTTCTAATTGTTCTTTCTGAGACAGTCCCATGACATCATTAACAAATTTATGGCTTTGAAATATCTTGTTTTGTTGGTTAAGGAATTCATACTAAGATTTTGAGAGTCTTAAATATTTTCAAGGACTTTTCCATGCATTTCCTGTCTATAACATACCTTCACGACTCAGATAACCCCTTAATTACAAGGGGGATGAATATTTTTTTCTCACTAGATTTCAGAAAATATTTTTAAAGCAAAAACAAAAGAGAGAGAGTGTTTTTCCTTTTTGTCGCTAATTCAAGGAAAATAATTTTCTGAAACTGATAACAATAAACAAAGTTTTGATTACAAAAAAGCATGGTTTTTGAATACACTTATGCTTAATTGAACGTAACTTATCAATTCTGATAACATTAAATAACCGAGAATATTTACCGTAATGACATAAAGCAGCATCCAGTTTTATTTTTTGAGGTCGTTTATTAAAGTTATTTTCCTTCAGTAATGCATGATGTGATATTTCTACAAAACTTGTAATGACATTTCATACAACATTTATTAGTCAAATTCTTTTTTAATGGAGCCCCGTAAAGCAAAAAAGATGTTTTTACAAAGACTAACAAAGCAATAAAGATGTTTTTACAAAGACTAACTCGGTAACTATTGACTCAAGCTATATAGGAACAATGTCAACGTTTGTAATATCGGTGAAAAGAAATCTCGTTGCAGCGAAATGGTTTCCCTGGTCTCTTCTTGTACTTTGTTAAAATTGGATCAAAGGGTAATTGCCTCTCATTCTTTGAAAAGTTAATGTTTTCGCACATAAATTGATGTGATTAAAGTTACATTCAGAACAAGTTAAAATTTACTATAGTTGTGTTATCTTTATAACACAGATGTGAACCCAATTTGGGGTTTGAAGGATACGTTTTGAACAGTGTTCTACTGCAGTTTTTTCTTTCCTACTGAATCTTTTTTGTGAACATTCATCAGTAAATGTAAGAAAGTAATAATTTATTTCTTTAAATTGTTTTAATTAAGCCCAATTTACCTACTAAAAAAATTTCATGAATGTTTTTTCATCTAAGAGGAAAGCTCTTTCTTTTCTTTTTGAATTGAAAAGAGGTCTCCTGTAGATGTCAAGACCCATTAACGCAACTTTTATTAATTTTCTGTTTTTTATTTTAATGTTTCATATTTCAGCACGAAGGGAAATTTTTACTTCTTGCATATGCAGATTTGTAAACCTTATTTCAAATTTGAACTTTAATATATCAACATGTACCTTAAATTTTCTTAAAAATGCTCATAATAGTGTGAACTCACAGAAGAAAAGAAAGTTGTAGCTGTAATGGGCTTCTTGTAATTAATGAATGCATTTGAAATTCGAGTTTGGAAGGATTTGGTGAAACAAGTAATTATCAAAAATTTGGGAGTAAATACGTAATATATATCAGAGTTCTATGAGAATAGGCATTACATGGAAAGTGATAAAATGCCAGTTTTGCTTGCAGCAGTGGAAAGAATGTAGTAAAAAGTAATCAGAAACATACATTTTTATTATAAATTTCTAAGTAGGCTGTGAAGATGTTAGATATGCATAGAGATGCAAAAAAACCACCATTTTCGAGAGTGGGGAAAAAACCCGGGAATTTTGGGGAATAAACCCGGAATTTTGGGGAACATTGGGAATTTTGAATGCAAACAAACATTACAATCTTTCATAGTTGTTATGCCTACTATGAGTAAGAAATAAAACTGAATTGTTAATTCAACAGTTTATTTCAAAAATCAGTCAAGAGACAAGCTCTTTAACTAATTAACTCTTATTTTAAAAATTTTCTACAAAGGTTCAACATCCGAAACTCAAATGTTCATATTTAGATATTGCTTTTAGAAAGGGTTGTAGTCGTGATTGATTAATTTAATGAGATGCCATAAATGTTTTCATGAAATTATAAAATTTGTCTTTTGACTGGTTTCTGAAATAAATAATTCCAATAAATATATATAGAACTTTCAAAACAGTAGCATTGTAAAAAAGTGTTAGTTTCTTGGGAGCTTGAAGAAAAAAAAAGATGCTGAAATAAGTTTTTATTTTGATAAAACTACTCAAACAATTCAGTCTATTGTACAAAAGTTCAAGCTTTCAGTAGTTAATTAACAAAATTTAATTAATTTGGAAAATTTTAAAGCAAAATTTCTAAAAACTTTGAAAATTCCCGAAAATTCCCAAAACTCTTGGGAATTTTCAAAATTTCCTTCCCGAAAAACCCGTTTTTTTCCCGGGAATAAACTGGGTTTTTTCCACGCTTTGCATCTCTAGATATGCATACAACACAGAGGTAGTATAACTAGATACATATGACTGCTGCGACAACTACTGATCACCAATGAACATAGAAGATTCGCCGATTGAGTTTTCATAAACGGGCAAAAATTGTTCCCCATCTGACAGAACTCTTCGATATTTGTTGAATTCTTCAAATTTGGTTTAAAAATTTACAGAGAGCGTTTTCCATACTTAAATTTTGCCTGGGATTTTTTTTTCTTTCAAACATCTGCTCATTTACTGGGTGGTTTCATTTCTACATTGAACCGGTTTCTCATTGTGCATGTAGCCAATACTGCATCTATGATGTAAGAGAATGCGCATTTTTATCTTATGCTGTGGTTAGCTAGGATGAAAAAGCAGAAGCTTCACTCTGCATAAAAACGTATAATTTTGTACCTTTCACTTTGGCCCAAGGCCTATAGCTTCACTCAGTTTTCATAACCAAAGGCTCTGAGGTGGAAATGTAGCTGTTCCGGTTCAGTTGTCAGCCGAATGCTTTTAAATGCACTTGATACTCATTTTATCAATTGACTGAAGGGAAGGAAGATGAAGTTAATCACGCCCAACCCATGAACCAAACCCGGACTTCTGACTTGGAAGTCCCCTGGGATTCAAACTCATTATGAGTATGCTCAAACAGAGCAACCCGTTAACCTAGCTGGTTGATTTGATGACATCAGCAGTAATTTTCATTTTTGTACTCCGCGCCTGGCAGCCACGAATGGTTTCATATTTGAGAAAGGGTTGAAGAAAATAGGTTGTGGAGACGCTTTTCTCG
>JAXGGA010010432.1:15000-46867 GCA_038373865.1 Uloborus plumipes | reverse complement strand
TCTTTTCTCTCCAATTTTTTAAATTTTTTTTTCTTCACAACGAACACCTTTTTTTTCCACGGTCTAATTACAGGATATCTCACTAAATGCATATTAAATGCAAGCTAAAAAAATTATTTAAGACATTACATTTTGAGTATTTTTTATTTCCTACTGTAAATATCAAGAGAGTAAAAGCGGAAAAAATTGATTTTATGTTTTTCAATAATTAAAAATTGATAATATGTTTCTTAAAGACAATAGTTCAACCATTTAATAGTTAAAATTTGCAAGTAATTTATCGTTAAAGAAAACACAAAACATCATATGTTTACTGTTCATATAAAGAAGCTACAATTTTGTTGCCTCTTACTATTTTGCTATATTTATTTGCTAAATCATTAACGTTTTTTACTTATACACAATTTTGGTCCTTTCTAGGGAAACATTTTATCTTGTCGTCTTTTCACAAATAAAAAATCTAGGAGTAGTAGCTTATTATTTTTCTTTTTTCTAACATTCTTTATTTACAGCTTTAACTTTTTTTTACTGCAGATGAGTTGTTTTTTATTAAGTTTTAATTTGTCCACTTTATAACTAAAAAAATAATTCTGAGTTCATATCGACTGAAACAAATAAAGTATGCAATAACGTTAAGAAAGGCGACCCAATGACTCTGCTTACTAGAATAAAATCAGTTTCATCCTATAAAAAAGGTTAAAAAGCAGTTGAGGGAAAAACCTTCTCAGAAATTTTCTTTAACCTGGATTGTCAATTTTACATAAGGTGGATTTTTTTTTCAATATAATGATTGTTGTGAAAGCAACCCCACCCCCCATCAGGCAAAATGTGGCTGAGCTAATATGTTGTACACAAGATAAATTTAAAACCTTAGTGTATTTCTTAGACCTAAGCAAAACCTATATCATTACACACACACACAACCAAAAAAAAAAAAAAAAAAAAACAGAAGCAAATTTAAGTTTGTTCCTTTTCATTTTAAAAATAATAAAAATTAAGTATAAAGTAAGCGTGTTTTTCGTCTAAACATGTAATTACTTCGGGTTACTGAAAATGGTCTTCTTTGATTGCAAATAGTTATTTTCAGTGTCCATGCAATTACCTTACTTTCCTCAGTTTCAAATTATGTATGCAGTGACGATGAGCTATTCAAATAATGTGCTTCTTTTCATTTTTCGTTTCTATGCAAAGACAATCCCGCCCATCATCCATGATGAACGCTGAAACTCTCGAAGATAAAAATAGGATGGCCATCAAAAAAGAATTACCTTAACAAGAAAAACATTTTTGACTCTTGAAGAGAGAGGTGTTTCACATGATTAATGGCAGACGTTTACAATGAGAAACAAATTGCATTTTTCTAAATTTGTCCCATGTACGAAACCGAGCGAATATTAATGTTGAAATCTAAATGTGGCAGCACTTTGCGTAATAAACGGTAAAGGAGAGTCGTGGCAAAAATGGAGCAAAGCTAATTTATTCCCGTTGATGCAAAGGTGGGTTCTCCTATCATCAATGGAACTAATTTCTTTCATTTAGGTCGTTGATTTTTTGTTCGTACATTTTGAAGGATGCTTGCGAAACCTTCTCTGAAAGAAGATCATTTAATAAAGCTGTTTTGTGGTTTTGCTCTTTGCTTTCATTTATGAATATGTTTATTTGATATTGCTAAAAGGTAATGATGATTGCCATGCATGAAATATGGAATAGTTGCTTATAATTTCTACGGATGAATCATTTGATAGCTTGTTAAATTTGCAACAATGAGTAAATGGTTGTTTTTCCTTTTGACAGAATAAAATATGAAATATAGCTCACTACTACTATATTAACGCATTGCTGTTTTAGTGAAAATGGCGCTTTCCGCACAAACATTTAACCAAGTTTTTTTTCCGAAACTCACATTACAGTGGTCAAAAATATAGTTGATGCTGTGAACACATTGTATATGAAAAAATTGCATGTATAGCTGTCGGAATTTCTAAAAACGTCAATCAGAATGAATACTGCACTTCCTGATAATAAACAATAACCCCTAAATATTACATGACAAAAATATCCCTGCGTTAAATTTTAAATAAATAAAAAACATATTTTTTTAAGAGCCTGGTATTTGGTTTAGTCCATTAAAGTACTCATATTCTGTGCAATATTTTTAATCATAAAAATCACTAAAGGCTTTAAAGCACAAAAGAGTGGCTTTTGATAATTTCGATTTTTCTCTCTGTCCTGGGTCATTATCTTAAAACAATTTACTTTGTATCTTGTTTCTGACGTAACTCAAGTGACCTAAAATAGAAGAATACCACATTAAAAAAGATGTTAGATTTATTATTATTATTAATAATATATGTGCTAGTTATTGCATTTTGTTTTCTGTTAACTATTCAATATTTTAGGAGTGTTTTTCTTTTTTTTTCATTTTATTTCAAAAACTGAAAAACAACTATTTACATATGAGTGAGGTCGGTTTGAAACAAATAACTTGTGACTCAAAGTTACCGAGAATGACCGTAACTTCTATTTTCATCTCGAGATATTTCAGCAAGTTTTCAATCCTTTGTTACTAAATAGCAAGTTTTTGAAATACTTTTATCGTAGTACGTTCCCATTCACGTGTCAAAAGTAATCACTTCTTTTTATCGTCGATGAATTCCAATTTTTCCTACTAACTTTGCCCGGATCTGCCCTCACAAGAGGCAGAAGGGGAACTTTACCCCACTAATCTCTCGTCAAAATATGCTGGTCACGAGTAAAACAATTTCGCAACGTTCAGCAAAAATCGGTTCTACGGTACCCAGAAAACTGATCAGGCTTCAGATAATGGAAACAAAACCTCGGCTCCAAAGAACCACTTGTGCGTCGAGAATTCCCGCTTCAACCCTTTTATCGTCTGAGCATTAGGTGTGGAAACGCGATAAGGAAGAGCGGAAAAAGTTCCTTCCGTTCGTCTAGTCAGCTGGTGTAAAACAAAGCAATCTCATTAACCGGAAAAGTGATCAAGCCGAAAGCTTTATATAAAGATGAGCATGGAAACTAATTGCTTAAATTACCCCCACAAGCGAGGCCTCAGGTACCAGTGCCAGTTTCTTTCGTGTAAATAATCAGTAAGACTACGTATTCATAGGCTGTAATTCTTACGGAAATGCAGCGTAAGCAACTTCAAGCCATTCTTTTGCAAGACAAATTCTTCTCCATCCTAATGCGTTGCGTCCCTTTGTTTTTTGGGGTAATCGAGTTAAGATTATTCCTTCAAGCGAAAATTCTTTTTCCCGGAGTTGCGAACTTTTTCGATTATATCCTTCAATTATGATTTGCATTTTCAGAAGAGCGATGGGAGAGGAGAAGCAAGGAATTGATGAGATTACGCTATGTTCGGGGAAATTCTGTGATTGTAAGTTCAGTTCGCTTTTCATTTTTCGAAGATACGATGAGATAACAAGGGAACAATTATTATTCAGCTGTTAAGAAGGAGTTATTTGTTCCAAATCACTTTTTTAATGCAATTGAATTCAATTGAATGAATATGCTTTTCTCTCGGAATTTTACTACTCTCATGCTTACGCGCGCTACCCAAAACGAGAATGCACAAAGTATACGAATGATTTTTCCAACAAACACACAACATGACGAAACATATTTCTTATATAAATCAATTAATAAAAAAAAAGTTTTATGTTTGGTGGAAAACAGTGGTAAAAATTTCTTCCGATTAAATTTCTCTTTAGCTGTTCATATCTTCAAATGTAACTTGGTTACTGCGACTTGCTTTACTGATTAATGGAAAGGAAAGTTATATGATAAAATATTTGAATTGCATTCGGTTTAGTAAAGAGTTTGTCATCACTTGGGGATTTCTTAGAAAAGCAGCCGTACTGGTACTAAATGTAACAAGCAATCATCCAAATTTACTTAAATCCGTATTCACAACACCGGACAAGTATTTAGTTCCAAATATGAAGAGACTAAGGAGGAGGGGGAAGGGGTGTGTCCTCAAGATGGAACACTATTTTGTACTTAATTCCATATTAAACAAAACAAAATAATCAAAACAAAAGTACATTTGCATCAAAAATCTCTGAAATGCATTTAAAAAGTTAACTGCGTGATAAACTAAATAAGATTTCAAAAAAACTTAAAAAAATGTCCTCTAAAACGTTTTTGAAAAAATAAAGAGTGTCTGTGTGTTAAAATGCTAAAAAATTACTCAAAAATGTTTTAAGGTTTGCTGTGTATATGTGATGTGAAAAATATAATTAAAAAATGGCATACAGCAGCACAAAATAACTTAAAATTAATATTCTTTAAGAACATATTCATAAAACAGTGTATTCTATAAAGCGAAATATTGCTCTACCATAATATTGCGCAATTTTCTCATGTTTTGCCAATAACTGGGCAACGAGCGTTATACATTGAATTTTACATTTCGAATGATCTAATATTGAGAATCTGCGAGAGTGAAAACTCAAAAATCAAAATAAACATCAACTAGTGTTTTAATCCTAGTAAGGCCATTACTTTTCTATTTATTCCCCTGGTACATAGAGACGAAATGACTTCCGATTGTATGTCTATAGAGCATTTCATCCCTGCATTACTGATTGCATTGGTGGTTATCCTACCTCAATTCAGACAAAGCTGGTGCAGAGTGCTTGCAACGACGCTGGGGATTTGGGGCTATTGTCGAGTGCTCGATGCGTTGTATGGTTAATCTAAGGCAAGCGTACAGATCACACTAGTACTCTCTCATCTACTCGCAGATAGGTCCAAACATGCGTTGTAGTTAAGATTATGGATTATGCCTAAAACTATAATCCCACTCCAATCAAATCCTTCAATCAAGTTTTGGGTTAGATTACTTGTAGATTTAGGGTTGGGCAGAATCTTGAAGTGATGGAAACTATGTATAAATTCATTGGTTCGCCACTTGAAGTTGCAGATGAAAATGCATTACACATTTGATTTATCAAATATTACATTTGAGTGTAAACATATAAGGTGATTATTTGCGATGGATTAAGTTTTATTTTACCTAAATATAGGTTGAGAATGTTACGAAATCTAGCAATCGATTGAAGTTAATAAAACTTCTGTACTGTAGTTTAGATAAGGTTATACAATACACAACACATACGTACATTATAGTATTAATTTGCAAATTGATTAAAAATAGGTATACCAGTTTAAAAAATACATATTCAATATGTTTATTGTTAAATACTGTGACTAAAGCAGCAGCATGTTGCAATGGAAGGAATAACCTAAAATTTAAACAGAAAAATAAAACTTTTTCTCATCATAAATTTAAAGTGAACACATAAATAAGATAAAATAAAAAACTGAATCAGCGAGGATATTGATTTTATTGAAATGCGTAATGCGTACAACTGGACAAAGGCTAAGGCTTCGTATTTCGTGAGTTTTACGTAACATGTTTGCTAACTTTAATCAATAATTGTTAACCTAAATGTCAACACTCACACACACACACACACAAAAAGACAAAAAAAAACAACAAAAAAAAAAAAAAAAAGAATTTGAAATTTGCAATGAACGAATTTTCAAGGGTAAATCAAAAGTAAAGTCATAATAACACGTTATTACCCTACAAAATCATAGAAGGAAACATAGAGCGTTTTCCATGTAACATGCTTAAATTTATATATTTAACAAAGTAACAAACTAATGTAACAAAGTAACAAACGCAAAGATATTTGATGGTACTTTCTCACAAAATCATTGTTGATGAAAATATGCATTTTTAAACTCAGAGTTTAAAAGACAAACTCTGGTCATTTTATCTTCCACTTATCTGAGCCTCTTACAAAACCTTTTCGAACATCCATTCCCAGCGGAACCGAATCAGATTATTCAAATCAAAGTCGAGCCTCCTCCCTGGGAAATCCGTGCAACCTTTCAACTCTCAGTACCGCGTGCAACCTTTCCAACTCTCAGTACCGAACTGATAAATCCAATCACATTTTTTTTTCTTTAAAGTTCGCTCTCATGTCCCAATGTGATGGAAATTTGTTTTACATGCGTCCGTCGGTGGCTTAAACGCGGCATTATCCGCTGGAAGCTGCTGTTATCTGATTTTCGATCTTCCCCTTTTCGATCGTTATCTCCAATACTTCGACAAAAGCTGAAGTTGCATTGTAAGAGAAACGGAGAGAGACAGATGATTTGTTTCAGGCATTTTCCTTTTCACTATCGGAGCGTGTTTATAGCTAGCTACACTGTAGCTTTAATGCTCATTTTCCTCACTTAACGCTTAAGTTAGATATATTAGGGTAAGCGATATCTGAAAGTCATGATTTTGCACTTTAATACAAGGCACGTTAACCTTGGAATAAATATTTATGATAGTGCATTTCATTTTTAAGTCATTTAAATGTAGAAATAAAGCAAAATATTTAATCTGATATACTAAAGGTCAATTATTCACACAAATGACTTCTCACTGCGAAATTAATTTAAAACTTAACCTAACAATTTAACCATTAAAAAATATGTGACAACTAAACTTCACAACTTCACAGCACTCCAAAAGACATTGGTATAGGGACATTTAATGACCACACAGTCATGTCTGAGAAAGGAATAAATTGTGGAAAATATGTTTTCTTAAAGTAAATAATAATTTGCTAATTTTTAATTAATTCAAAGTTAATGAGTTACTTTAAAAGTCGAGTTATTAAAAAAAACACCTTTCAAATAGTGCCAAAAAATTAAGAAATGTAGTGCTTTTAACTAACAAGTATATATTAGGAGATTTTAAAAGACAACTTTTGGCACTCGAGCGTGGGGCCTTCCAATGACTTTACGGAATTTTAGACAAAAAATAGTCTTCCATAAAAGGGGGGAGGGTGAAAATGATTCAATTTTACGTTGAGAATTGCAGCATTCAAATACTGTGTAACGCCTAATGCATTTATTTCTTGGTTAAGTCGTCTACTCTACAGCATTGCTATACTTTATGAATAAGAGCAAGAATCTGAGAGAGTGTCACGCCTGTGATTCATGACCTCTCAGATTTTTTCCAAAAAATTACCAAATGTTTATTATTTTATTGAAAGACCAAATCCAGAATGTTTTGCTCTAAAGTTGAGTTGTTTAGTTTTTATGGACCCCTAAAGTTGAAGGTGCGGCATCAAAAAATAAGCGGATTTTCAAAACATGGAAATTGCTGTGAGCCAAAACTCTTACCAGGAACTGTTTAACTCGAATTTTCTTTTTGTATATGAAATATAGAAGGTTGAAACTTTACAAAATGAATGTTAAATTTGTGGTAAGTTGTCGCCGTAAGGTCAGTGAAGGCCCTCAAAACAGGGCATTTTTGACGTTTTTTAGCGTTTTTGAGGTCCAAAAACAGCTTGTACATTTCAGTTGGCACGGCAAAAGTAGTGTCGTTTGAAAGACCAGTGTAAGCACTTTAAAATAATGTATAAATAACCGAGGAAAGTTCAATGTGCTTTTAGTTGCGTAAGACCGAAATATGAAAAATGTCATATTTTACCGATATTCAAACGGTCATAATTTCCTCTGCCAACAACATATAGAAATATATTTTTTTTGCCAATGTCATACTCTATTCTTTGTCTTAACAGAACAGTTGAGTCCTTTGAGGCGAAATGTGAAAAATTTTTTTACAAAAAATGCACCAGAAAAAATACATTTTTTGTAAAAAAAATTTTCACATTTCGCCTCAAAGGACTCAACTGTTCTGTTAAGACAAAGAATAGAGTATGACATTGACAAAAAAAATATTTCAATATGTTGTTGGCAGAGGAAGTTATGACCGTTTGAATATCGGTAAATATGACATTTTTCATATTTCGGCCTTACGCAACTAAAAGCACGTTGAACTTTCCTCGGTTATTTATACATTATTTTAAAGTGCTTACACTGGTCTTTCAAACGACACTACTTTTGCCGTGCCAACTGAAATGTACAAGCTGTTTTTGGACCTCAAAAACGCTAAAAAACGTCAAAAATGCCCTGTTTTGAGGGCCTTCACTGACCTTACGGCGACAACTTACCACAAATTTAACATTCATTTTGTAAAGTTTCAACCTTCTATATTTCATATACAAAAAGAAAATTCGAGTTAAACAGTTCCTGGTAAGAGTTTTGGCTCACAGCAATTTCCATGTTTTGAAAATCCGCTTATTTTTTGATGCCGCACCTTCAACTTTAGGGGTCCATAAAAACTAAACAACTCAACTTTAGAGCAAAACATTCTGGATTTGGTCCTTCATTAAGATAATAAGCATTTGGTAATTTTTGGGAGAAAATCTGAGAGGTCATGAATCACCTCATAATGCTAGGCGTGACAGTTTCTCAGATTCTTGCTCATAATCAGAGTGGTGAAAAGTTCAATGTTATCTAGAGTTTAGCTCTCAGATCCGCAACTCTCGACTGTTCAATATTTTTTGTCACAAATGTGTTCAAGCAGATGTCGAAGGCTGTTAGAATACGTAATCTGAGTATGCATACTTTTATCCCCTTGACATTTCCTGATTCTTTGAAATTGATTTTGGGTCAAGCAAAGTAGATTAAAAGCTTACCCAAGTAGCATCAACTCATCGGATTTTGCTCGGCCGATCATCGAACTCCTCGTAAACTGATCCCGTAACGCACGATGACATCGTTCCGATCAGAACCCGAGCACGGTTTTCGATAAGCTAACTTTTCTTCGGAAAGCGATATCCTTCCGATCAACTTTCTCGATGAAATTCATGGGCACGGGACTGTTCTGCTCCTAAATTGCTCCAAATCTCATCGTATTTCGAGCAAAACTCATCGAATTTTGCTGCTCGGATTCTGTTTGGCCGATGAGACATATTGGATCATCGGCCGATGAGATGCTGCTGCTAGGGTACTAATGCTGCTTGTTTGTCGTCGTGTCTCACAGCTGTGGGAAAGTAGTGCCTTTGCATCACAAGAAGGGTTGAAATCTTCTTCTTTTTACTTATCTCAGGTTGTCTAGCTGGGCTAGACAACCCCCATAAAACCAAAAATTTCTAAAACATCTTAAAAAAGTATAGGTCTCTAAGGACTTCGTCTTTTGTAAAATTCAAACAAGTCAAGATATGTCCGGGGGAAGCCACGGCGGCGCAACACCAAGGACAATTTGGAAAAGTCTTTTTCCCCTGTTGAAAGGTGAGTCCCCTCGTGTGCCCACTCAGAATGCGGGAAAAGGCAGTTTGATATGGTCTTGGAGTAATGTTGAAAGTCTCACCTGGTCTTCTGGCAAAGTACCAGGAATGGCTAGGGGGGATTTTCATGAGCCGATTGAATTCAATCCTTGCCAGGGATGTAATCTCACTAGATGTGAGCGTTCCTCCTTGGTTAACTCCCTCCTCTGACGCCGACTTGGCCAAGAAATCCGCCTTTTCGTTCCCTTCTAGTCCCACATGCGAGGGGATCCATTGGAAATGCACTGTATGCTTGGGTGATAGTCTCTCAAGAATATTTAGAATGTCCAGGCTAGTTTGATCTCCAATAGTGCTCCAATTTGAGAGATGCTGAACCGAAGCGCGACTATCGGTCAAAATCCAGATGTCCCTAAATTGGTACCCCACCTCTACTGCATACTGTAAACCTCTTCTAATGGCAACTAGCTCTGATCTAAACACGGAACAGTTATCTGGGTTTCTTATTTTAAATTCCTGTACTCCGGAGGTTGTGTTTATATATACCCCACTGCCCGAGACTCCACCCTCACCTTTGCTACCATCTGTGTAGATTTTCAGAGAACAAGGTGGGATATTATGGATTGTTTCAAGTGCCAGTTGCTTAACGAGAGCCGGAATCTCCGAGTTTTTTGTCACAGTTGTTAGGAGCTCTTCATGGAAGTAAATTCCGTCAAGTTCTAATCCGGCCCCTACTGGTTTCAACGAGTGACCCTCTACATTCGAAGAAGGGAGATTTAGTGTCCTGGCGTAGGAAAAGGGGCTGTGCTTCTTTAGTCGTTGGTTGTTGGTCCAATCAAGGAGGTAGCCAGAAGTTCTGTTTTGCTCGTTATAGCTAATTAGCTTGTTATAATATTTTGTAAGGCACAGGGTTCTTCTCTGGGAAAGAGATGGAAAATTACTTTCGTAATCCACAATTTCATTTGGACAACTATGTTGTAGCCCTGTGATGACTCTTGCTGCGCTGTGCTGCACTCTCTCAAGCTTATCCAGGCTAGTCTTGGAAGCACAGGAATAAATCGGAAAGCCGTACTCCAGTATTGGCCTAACAAGGGAGATATATGTAGTGCGAAGTGTACGAGCATCTGCACCCCAATCTCGACCTGATATATATTTGAGGATATTCAGCCTTTGTCTAGCCTTAAGAACTTGTGCTTCAATATGTTTATTACTTGTGATTTCCTGATCAAGGAATATCTAATAGGAAAATAACATACAGTGCATATATTTTATTTGCATATATGTCAATGGACTGCACATATAATACAACCATCACTAAAAAGACCCCCAGGGCACCGGTGGAAATCGAACCCAACACCTTTGATATTCAAAGCTAGAGCTTTCACCGCTTGGTCACGGAGGACCCAATCCTTATAATTAAACAAAAAATACTCTTTACGGATAGCTTTAGTTGTTTGGACAACGGGGGACATTACAAAATATATCCATCTGTTATTTAAAAAAATGCTTAAAAAACGAGGGTATTTGCTTTAAAAGAAAATGTGCATTTTAGACACGTTTTATTTTTAGAATTTTCATAAGTTTTTTGACGAAACAAAACTTCACAACATGAGTAGCTTTTTTACAGATGCATATTAGCAATCTACAAGAATTCGACATTTTTGGTAGTAAACGTTTGTTCTTCAAATATTTTGTAAAAACCATCAAGAAAAACACACAGACCTTTTTGAAGTTATTTAATGCAAAAACGACCAGCCTTTTAGTATTTAAATAATTGATGCTAAATACAACTGTTTGTGTTTATGGATTGTATTAACATGACTATTTCCTTAACTTGCATTCAAAAAAAAAAAAAAAAAAAAAGAAGAAAGAAAGAAAGAAAGAAAAGCGTTATATAAATTAATCAACTTTTATGGGGTCGGATCGTGTATTTAAATTGGGTATTTACTAAAATAAATAAATAAAGTAAGTGAATAAGTATATCGATTGATTAAAAAATATACTTTAAAAGTATGTTATACGTCATAGAAATTATTATTTTTTGTTTTGCTACATAAATTAGTTTTCATATATTAAATTTTTAAGGTAAGTCTCACTATATTGAGAATCAAGTTAACTATAGTTTTTTTATAGACAAAGTACTTCATATATGTAAGACCATAGCCCTACTTCGACGAAAAACCACCATCTCTTTACTACCGTTCAAATAACAATCTTAAAAGTCGAGTTGGTTCATTTAATGATTTTAAGCAGTGTTAAATAATCCATTTTATAGCTCCTTAAGACATAAAAATACATGAGGTAACACACATCTGCTTCGTTCTGGGCTGTAAGGCACTTGAGAGCAGAAATACCGAATTCTTACAAAAGAAGAAATTTTCAAGTAAAATAACACCCAAAAGACACAACAAACACAAGAAAAAAAAATCTTTCTTTTGGTTTATTTATTTCGAAAGAAATTACCTCTATCTATTCTAGAGAAGGACAACAAATAGAAATGCTGCTTTTGGCAAGAAGCCAATTTGACTTTCGAATATCACTTCAAAAGTGAAACATCTCAACGATTTCGATTCTAGCTTTAAAACTGTCGCTTCCATAAATAATGAATCGCCAAAAAATGCGTTTTCTCAGTAAGTTGTTAAAAATCCATAGTTATGTTTTGCTTGAACAACTGAGAATTTTTAAGTTGTTGTTTTCCAATACTTCAGACATTTTATTTTCCACGGCACTTTTAAGGAACTTGAATTTGAAAAAGTCACGGATTCTATAAAATAAAGTATTAACATGCAATAAAAGGGCCTTGTAAGGTGAATGAGATCAATTTATTTTTATTTGTGCACAAATGGGAAAGAAGAGTGGTATAGCAATATGGTTCAATTATTAAACTACTTCCTTTTGGTTACCAGACTTGTTTTGAAAAATGTTGACACATAGCTAAAGTGGTACCTAAAAGCGTAATTTAAAGTTTTTGCTGAAAATTTAAAAACAATGAATATGAAAGTTTTTAAAAGAAACACTATTTCATATTCGATTTATTAATCACTTTAAAAAAAATACATTAGGCATTAATTATTAAGCTTAGTACTTCTGCTCTGAAAAAATGAGTAATTATAATAGTAGAAGGCAGACCAAAGTAGGAGATTGGGTTAAAGCAGAAATTTGTTTGGTCATATATATATATATATATATATATATATATATATATATATATATATATATATATATATATATATATATATATATATATATATATATATATATATATATATATATATATATATATATATATATATATATATATATATATATATATATATATATATATATATATATATATATATACTGAGCCGAAGTAAAAAAAATACCGAAGAGAAAAAAGTATCAGAAAATAAATAAATAAATGAATAAATAAAAATAATACAATAAAATATTTTTGGAAAAAAAAAATAGAACCGACTTCAGTTGGAAATTGCTCTAAAAAGTAAAAAATAATTTTTTTCTTTGAACACCATCGAAACTACTTTTAAACATACGTTTTGAAGTCGGCGCAAAAACGATAGGTAAAATGATATTTAACCTTATTTTGCCATTATTTTTTAAAAGAAACCATTGAAAATTAAAAGCAGAATATTTGTACCATTAAACGAATGTGTGGTAATCAATGAAATGAATCCATTAGAATTTATATTTATAGTTGAATTGTAGTTGTGTATAATTCTATACATTGTTTTTGCGCCGACTTCAAAACTTATGTTTAAAAGTAGTTTCGATGGTGTTCAAAGAAAAAAATTATTTTTTACTTTTTAGAGCAATTTCCAACTAAAGTTGGTTCTATTTTTTTTCCAAAAATATTTTATTTCATTCTTTTTAGTGTAAATGCACTTAAAATAATCAAAATATAGTTAAAAAACCATGCAGCTGTTCAAAAAACTTGCAGACCTGTATTCGATCTCATTCTATCAAGAACTTTAAACCGACGCTTTTAACCACTTGACCATCGGGTCGCTCATTGAAGTAAGGATTTACGATTGCACATCTTGTTTTTAAATAACATGACATTTTAGTTTTTCGATCATAACTTTTTTCTAGTGAACAAATATCGTCATATGAATACATGGTACCTAAGTTAACCATCTCCCATCGATTTAAAAAAATCGTCCAAATCGGTTCAGTAGATCAAATGTTATGTGCGAACAAACAGACAAAAAAAACATACGCTTTGAATTGAGAACCTCCTCCTTTTTTTAAGTCGGTTAAAAATTGAAAGTAAAAGTAAGTAATTTGAATTGTGGGAGAAGGAGTTAGAGTAAGACTTGGAAAATTGGTGCAAGTTTTTGCTTTTTATGGAAAATAATTTTCAACTAAAGTGGACTCTTTAGCTTTTTTCAAACACTACAAATCAAAATCTTATTGTTTAAAAATGTGTGTCACTTTAATGATCGTTCATACACCCCCCCCCCTCGCTGTGCAAAAAAACATTACACAGCAGATTTTTCCCAATAACTCAACACTCATGGTGTTTGATACATTTTATTTGTTTGTAATGATGTTTTTAGTCACAACCAATATGAAAATCACAAAAAATAGTTACTTTAATTTTTAACATATATTTATCATCTTCAGAATTTTTGACTTTTAATTTTACCTTGAATTTGACGTAAATGCAAGGTATAAAATACAGAATTTCATAAAGGTACAAAAATTAACATAATATAATTGATTGTGTATAAAATTTTTGAAAAAATAATATAGGTGCCGCAAATCAAAAACCATTTATTGCCACAATCGATTCAAAGCCCCCAAAAATGGCGCAAACGTCCATATAAAAATTCTACAGCATCGAAGGACCCCATTGCCAATTTTAACAAAAATCCGACCAAAACTGTCATTTTGTACCATAAAAAAATATGGGGCACATTCCCATGGGAGGATGTACCTGCATAAGGACATTACAATCATTAAAATCATTAAAAAAAACATGCAGCTATTCAAAAAAATCCTTGCAGACCTGGACTCGATCTCATTCCATCAGGAACTTCAACCTGACGCGCATAACCACCTGACCATCGGGTCTCTCATTGAAATAAGGATTTACGATAGCAGATATTGTTTTAAATGACATGAAATGTTAGTTTTTCGATCATAACTTTTTTTCTAGTGAACAAATATCGTCATATGAGTACATGGTACCTAAGTTACACCATCTCCTATCAATTAAAAAAAAATGTCCAAATCGGTTCAGTAGATCAGAAGTTATGTGCGAACAAACAAAAAAAAAAGTATACGCTTTGAATTGAGAACCTCCTCCTTTTTCGAAGTCGGTTAAAAAGAGAAGTTGAAAAAAAATGAAAAAGTATTGTAATTATCACTGAGATCAGCCATAATAAATATTTGTAGTGTGTTTACTGCTTGTTATTCGATGGTTATGTTAGTCACGTTACGTTAGTCACACTCCATCTTGAGTAAAAGTGACACTTAGGACAAAAAAATTAAGATTAAATAAATGTATTTTATGTTTTTAAAAGCCAACTTTACACATTTTTCAATGTCATTCAATTTTTAACACTTGCTTAACTTTGAGAAATTTTTGCCTCTCAACATGAGCATATATATATATATATATATATATAGAAAATAATTTACAAAAGTGTCATTAAAGAAAAACTTGCTTAAAATGGTTCACGAAAGCATCAGTTTTTTGAAGTGCTTTAAACTTAGATAATAACAAGATTTGAAACTCCGTAGAAAAAATGGGGGGGGGGGGACGTACTTATGTGATGAGCCACAACATTTTAGTAAGCATACGAGTTGCTACTAATCTGATTTTAATTTGTAAGAAAAAGGTTTTTATTATGCTTCTTGTATTAATTAACCAATTGATACTTATGCAAAAGTTTTCTATAACCCCGTTTTTTGTGTGTTTTTCACAATATGCATCAATCCTTTTGACGGATAAAAGCTTTTTGTTTTTCAATTTTATATTTCGTTTTTAATTCTTGCATTCCATGTATAATACGTTTTTTGCTTTTATTTACATACACACACACAAGAGTGTAATTGAGCGTGCATGTTTGTTCATAAAATGTTATCCATAGAAATGCAAAATTTGGTTATGATTATATGGATAAAATTTCGGTTTTACGCTATTAATTTGACATTTAGATAATGTTTAGGATTGTATGTAATACAATAATCGAAGCAATTATTTTCAAGTAATGTTTTAAAATGGTGCAGTGTAGGGATAGAACTGACTAACTTTTTATATTGTATTAAACTAACTTTTTATGTCTTATTACATGTGTCAAGTTTTAAGAACTTGGTGTTGACATTGTGTTATAAGAAATAAAGTGATTGTAAAAAAACGGAGGAGACACTCTAGGGTTATGTATATGGCCATGTGGGGAACTGAGCTTTTTGTCTTGGCATCTATCCAGTGTGGCTTGTTTTATTTCCTGACAAGAACATGCGTGAGCGATATTTTCTCAGGCCGAAAAATTGCTTATTCAAAGCACTGAAAAAAGTATAAAGAACTTTTAGAGACAATGGTCTTAAAAGTGCTGTTCTGAAAGCATAAATAAATCATTTTTAACAGATTTTGGGTAAAATGAAATCTAGACTTTATTTAATTTGAAATATATTGAGCAAGAGTTTCTAACATAAAGGTTTCCGCTGGACCTTACAACTTTTTAAAATTGCTAATTGAATAGAATCAGCTCAATACATTTTTTTTTATTCAAGTAAATGTAATGAATATGAAAAGTACCAGGGCCAAAATGTTTTATCACCTTCTCAAATAAATGTATGAAAAATAAATATATATATATCCATATACATATAAACATGTGTATTATGTAGGCGCTTTCGTTTGCGTAACATACTTGCATAACTGCTAATTTTTTACTTATTATGTATTCCTGGACTCGTCATACGCAAACACACACGTTTCTCAATAGTTTCTCTCGTTTAATTTTAAATTTTAGCTTTAACTTGGCCGTTTCCAACTCTTTTGAACTTAACATAGCGTTAACAAAAAGTTTAATCATAAAGATACGCTTAAAATTTTTTACCGACATCACGCACTGAAATCATTTACAACAATGTATTGAAAGAAAATGTGGAATTCTGTTCACTTAAACAGAATCATTATTTTTGATTGTGAGAAAAGATCTTTGTGTTTGAATATATATAAAATGTTGTATTGTGTTTAAGCTTTACAGTTGAAACGATTGTTACAATATCAAGTGGCGACTTCTTGTTGTTTAAAAGTAGAAAAAACTGTTGAAAAGAAACACTAAAATAAATTGCAAATAATAAATATTTTTTTATTTGGTGAAACAAAATGCTTTCGGCAAAAACATTCAACTTTTAATTTTGAGTAAATGCGTAGGAAAAGTTTTCACTACTTTTCCCGAATGTATTAGTGTTTGTAAAATGTTGGTAGTTTCGAAATTTTTCCTCTTTGGGAAAAACATGCGATGGCAATTTTCTTCCTTTTTTTTCTCCCAACACTTTCCTGAGAACATAATAAATTCTGAACATTACGTTACAGAAAAACCTGAAAACATATTAGAACTCAACCATGTTTCTTTAGTGGCTAGAGAATTCCGGGAAGACATCTAGATATTGAAGTTTTAAATAACTCGTCCAAGAGGCAGGCCCTCAGGCGTCATAACAACAACAACACCGCAGTCAGCAAAAATTCCTCCCGCTAGTTTACCTACCCGTCGAAATATTTCCTCGTTTTAGAGAAGAAAAATAAAAGAGTGGAAGAGATAGAAGATGTGTTCTGTCTATTCAAGCATTAGATTTTTTCCTTGGCTCATTTCCAAGGTACATGGGCACATCCTATATTTTCCTGATGCGTGAAATCTTATCATGCCGACGTTTAAATTATTATGATGGGATTTGTTTAAAATTATGCGCATTACATCCATGTCTTATCAAACCTCTTATTGTAAAATGATGTGAAAACTTATTATACTGTTAAGTGATTCAGAACCATTGTTGTATTGTGTCACGTAAATATACTAACTAGAAAAAAAATGAGGAAATTATAAATGTATACACAGCAAAATTTATTTAGCTTTGAAAGACGTAAAAAAATAGAAAACATTATAATGTTTTGTTATTTAGAAATATTGTTATATTTTTGTACGTGAAAGTACTAACACCACGAAAAAAATACATATACATATATGTATAAATGAATATACATTATAATTTATTTAGCTTTGGAACCTCCCCCCCCCCCGAAAAAAATAATTTTAGTTGAAGATGGGTGTCTACACTCTTTCATCTGTTACAATAAAGTCTTCAAGGAATAAGAAAGTTATTTAAAAAGAAAAAAACATTTTAATTGCACAATGTTTTAGTATTATAATTAATAAATCCATCAAATTTTAAGTGGTTTAAAATTATTGAACAATGAAGCAATGCATATTTATGAAATCTTTTGAGCAGTTTGAAGGTAATGCTTATTTAATAACGTTTTATGTATATTATTTTGCTCCAACGAAAGAAAAAACATTTTTTAGAACATTGCATTTTAAATCAGTAAAACGAAAGTGAAAAAAAACTAATTTTGGAGACGCTGCTAATTTTAGTTCTCCGTAGTGATTATGTTGCCTAACTTCTTCAAGAAATTTACATTTAAACTTCTTACTTCCATCAGTTACTTTCAAAAGTACGCCCAAAAAATCTTCGATATTTGGCAAAATACTAATAAAGAAGACCATTATCATCTGTAGCAAGTACATTTTACTCAACCTCAGTGGAATGATTTATCACTTACCATGCATATTCTTGGTATAGCATTGTTAATTACACCAGTCCAAGGTGGCTTTACAAGATATCTTTAGTTCCATTTCTTTTACTGATGAAGACAGGTGGTGTTCTTATAACTTAAATTATTACTTTCCACAATCGAAATACTGTGAACGGCGAGGTAATGATTTAGAGCACGCACAGGAGTCATATAATGTTTCTAAAAATAAGAAGCGAAAAATGGGAAACTACCGCGTTCGAGATTGAGACCGATTTTTAGTTTATTTTTGCTTATTCTTCGATACTTTTTTGATGTTTTTTATTTTTCTAGGAGTGGCAACTTTCCGAAAGAAATCGATAACTCGCAGTTCGCTTTTCATTTTTAGCTCAAAGTGTCAGAAGAAAAGCAAGTACGAGTGAGCCATAAAGCAAATAACAAGATTCTAACAAGCGGGTCGTCGTGTTTTTAGCGGTCAAATCTTCCTGCAAAGGGGGAGATAATGAGCTGTACTTGCCGAATTCTGGATACGGTTGTTGCACGAAGATAAAAAGAAAAACTATGAGGAATAAGAAGAATAAATCATGTTTCGAAATCTTTGAAGTGTAAATTATGGCTGGGGCAGGGTTGTATATTTGCTTGTAATGGGACCGAAGAAGATGTTGAAATTAAGAAGCAAAATGGTACAGTGAAACGGTAGATGGTAGAATTTAGTAATACATTTATTGTTGTTGTAACTGGCAATGGGTAGAAAAAATCTGATCAAAGCATATGTAAATAAATATATATTTTTCGTCCTTTTCAGCCCTACCTTGGAAAAATAGCAATACACTACTACGTTACTAAACGAGCAACTTTTGTTCAATGACGGAAGTTTTATTCACACACGAAAAAATAGTCTTAACAACGATTGCGCTGGGAACTCAACAATAATATATATTTGAGGCAATATTTATTGTAGCTTTATCCAACGAAGAGTAACCAAAAATTTCACTAAATAAAGTGCTCGACAACAAGAAAAAAAAGTAATAGTTTTTTTTACTAAAAACTTATGTTCTTTGTAAGTTGATATTTCTTTGGATTTTCTGTTAGAATTTATTTTATTTTGTCGATTTTTTACAAAGTAAGTGAAGTATTGTTTTCTCAAAACAATTCATATTTTTTTTTTTTAAATTCAACCTAAGATGCTAATCACTCTTGAATAAATTTTGACTTCCTCTGCCGTAATACAAGTACTATAGAGGAGAGAGCATCTGGACAGGGGCACATGTGACCAGCTAAATATTTCCTGACTTGACAAAACGTGAAAATGTTGGAAAAAATATATTTCAATAACAGCACCATCATCCACTTCCCCTAGAAACTTTGAAGTGATTGGCAGTAAAATTTTCTGAGTTTTATCAATCAAGCATTTTTGAAACTAAAAAGTAATTATTCTGTATTTGTTTATAAGTCAATCATACACCTTTACATTGCATTATGAATATTAATTATGTAAAAGTAAATATCGTGTTTCTTGAGTATGTTGATATATGAATCAAATTTGTCAAAAGAGAAAAAAAAAATATTCTGGAATACATTTAGCAAAATTATAAACATCTAGCTAAAGGGCACATTTGGGCACTGCTTTTGGGGCACATATGATCAGTCTAAATGTTCCTTTAATACTATTGAGGAGAAAAAAATAAAAAGTAGGGTACTTGAAATAATGCATATATAAACAAAATAGATTCACTTTTATTCTTTACTTGTGTTTCAGCTGTATGTTTACATTTAGATTGAAGTCCGGCAGTCAATTTGTCTTTGCAAGTGAAGTAGAAAAAGAAATAAATTTCGTAAATTCCATTTTAAATGGATACAATAACAATTTGATATGTCTTTTGTTCTAGATAGAATGTTAGCATTTAACTATGCAGAAGCTTCGCATAAAAAAGTTTTCTAACTCGGAGAGAAATAATTGAATAGCTGTTATCAACTGAAGAAGGACAAATATCTCTGTAAGGCACGTGTAAATCTTTATATTCTAAGAATACAATTTCGGCCTTTAGTGCAGATAATATTGATGCATTTTTAGGAAATTGTTTAGATATTATGTCATACTACCGGCTCATTCCAAGTATATTTCTTAACTTTGATGCGTCAGGAATCCTAGCATTAGTACCCAGGCCAAAAGGGATTACTCGAAGTTGAAAAAATCAGTTTAGTGAAGCAGTTTTTAGTTTGTGTACGTTTTTAGTGTAACCAGTTGAACAAGTTTTGTATCACAGAATATAATTGTATTATATTGGATTAAAAAAGAAAAAGAAACATATATCGCTACACATTAACTGAATTTGGTTTGTGGAACAAATGAGTTCAGTCTCACTTTTTACGGATCAATATAGCTCCTTAACCAATAAGTTATTTAAGGTCTTCAATAGTATTTCGTCCCATCATATTCATAATGCGTCAATAATACTTTTTCTTGGTTGTTTGGAGAAACGCTTAGAATTTCTAAATTTGTTTTTTTTAAACATCCTTGCACATAATTCTTTTATACGTAAATCCAGAAATGTTCCTAGAAAAGAGGATTGATTCTTTTTTCTTACTTGCCCATTTTTTTCGCTATGCATCCTTGTTAACACATATCGATTACAAATGTTTTGACTTCCATTTTGAAAAATTTCGAGATCAGAGCCCCGAATCCCCACGCTTACCCTTAATGTCATCAAAAAACAAAAATATTTGTCTTTTTTGAACTTTAAAATCTAAAAACTCTTGTGTAAATTATATTACTTTTGTAAATTATGTTTTGGACTTTTATTCTGTGTCTGAAACAAAACATAAAACGCCTTTTTTATTTTGATAAAAACTAACAAATAAAAATAACTTCAGATTTTGAGTTGCAATACTGAATGAATGTATTTTTAAAAAAGAAATAAACTGGAATAGTGGCTGAAACAAGATGAATCCTTTATTCTCTGAAACACTATACAATGTCGATATAAAATAAATTGCATCGTATTTTAAATTTAAAACTCTATATTCTCTACAAAAAATCTACAACAACAGAAAAAAAAAACTATGCATGCATTCAGCTTAAATGTCTATTCATATCCGAATAACAATGTTCTCGAAAAGTGTGACAAATAAATAGTTTACGTTTGCCTCTTTTTTCATAATGTTGGTAGAACGACAGCCGTTCAAAAATTTATTTTACTTTAACTATCTATTATTCCATAGATATGCAAACTCAATAAACGAGTGTTCAACGAATAGAATAGTTAATGTAAAAGAAACACAATAAAGATTTTTTTCTCTCCCAAAAATACCCTATTGATAGCGATGTAAGGTGAAAAAAAAACATGAATACGGTATTTTATTCACTTAGCGAATAAATAATACAATCCCTGCTTTCATATTCTCTACTTGTTCTGTATTTACGAGCGTTTTGTTAAAAATATCCCGAACGCGTCGTCTGCATATTCATGAGGTTCAGGGCAAATACTACGATTTTGAAAGTCTTTCATATTTATTTTCTTTCTTTCCATTCTGAGAGCTGAGACAAAGTTGAGTTTTTCTTTTTTTTTTTTTCTCGAACTGATGTGGCGCTTTTTCATTTTTTTTTTTTCTCCTTTTTTTTTCACTTTTATTCCCAACCCCATTCACACAGTTTCTCCCTATGGCGAAGAAAAAATATTCCAGAACAAGAAAAAAATCAGTTATCGACCAAAAAGAATCCTTTTTATGTGATTGATGGAGCAAAGTCCCTTTGAAAGATACGTTAAGAGTATTAAATGAAACCTTCTGGTTAGGCAACTAATATCTTCTTTTTATTCTTCTTCTTCTTCACTTTCATAATTTAAAAGAAAATTGATTTTTCCCCCTGCTGCCATCCTTAAAAAAGTTAATTTTGTTATTTTTTTATTATGTATTTGGTTGACGCGCTCTCTTGGAAGCCTGGAGAAAAAGTTATTACATTGCCATGAAGTAGGGTAGTCATCTATTTATCACACTGTTATTTCTAGGGAATAAAGCTTTGTTATTAAATTTTCAGGAGATTTATTGTTTTTGAGCATACAATGTTTTTATATGTAATTGAGGAATCATGATTTAGGTATTAAGCTTTCCAGTTTTGATAGCACCAACAATTAGTGCAAAAAGGATCAATCACCTGTAAATGCCCAGATTTTTTTTTAAATGTGTCAGTGTTTAATAACATACATATTAAAAATTGTTTAAAATAATGTTTTTGTTTTTCCCAAACAAGTAATGTTTACATGCATGCAAAACGATAGCATGTTATTAGATTGATAAAACCAGTGATATCTGATTGTTAAATCAACTATTTGCTGAGCACCTTACATATTAATCATACAAGTTTGACAATGGATGATGGGGTTCCAGGTTTGAATCCTGGATCGGGGATTGATGTGAAATGCGAACGTCACACCAAATTGCGGTGCGGTTGGAGAAACTGAAGCAGAGCACACCAAATTGTAAGCCTAGCTGAGACAAGACAACAACAGCAAAAACATCTCAACTATTTCATTAATATTTATTGTCAGAAAGTTTTATGATTTTGAATATTTATACCGACTTCTGGGCAAGCAGTGTTCTCATCAGGTTGTAGTTTTCTCACGATATTTTATTTTTAATAGAATTGTGTTTCGTTTTACGAAATGTATTGTGTTTGTAATTGTTTTCACAGAGCCGATGATAGCAACACATATTATGAAAGATGCAGTTCTTTATATATATTCTTAGTTGCCAATTACGGTTTCATGCTTAAAATATTAAAAATAAAGTGGTAATTCTGCGGTAGTTTCTAAAATGTATGGAACGTTCCATTTCTAATAACTCAATGTTGTTTTTGAATCGATATTCCCATATTCATAGCAAAAGAAAAAGTGAATAAATAATAAGAATAACAATCTTAAATTTAAATTAAAATTTAAAATTAGTGATTAGTAGCCAATAAATATGCATCTAAAACGTAAAATAATCCATCTCTGAAATAAAACCTCTTATAACACAATTCGAAAATAATGCATATTGACGTAGTTAATTTATGTGGAAAACTACTAAAGTAGTTCAAAATTTCAAATTTTGTTGTAACACATTTTGATGTTTTCTATTGTAGGGGTACAGGGTAGATTACTGCTGCTACTGGGGAAAATAAGTTTTAACATTTAAAAATGTTATTATTGTTAGTATGAATGAAAAGTGTTTTGGCAACTGTGAACATTTGCGCTTTTCAACATAAGAGTAATATGCGCGAAGTGTTAATATACAGAACATTATATACCGTCAAAATCGTGATAATTTTTTGCCTTTAACATTTCAAAAAGCAGTCAAGGAAGTCTCAAAAACTAAAGTATTTTTTAATCTAACGTTTTTTTCTCGGTCAATCGCAAACACTTAAACGTAATTTCTAGTAAAAAGGACTTAAATGACAATTCAAGTCCTTTTGCAATGCTTAGGTGATATAAAACTAAACTTAATTAATGGAATGTAACAAAAATGAAAATTAATAGGATCAAGATAAACTGGAATGCATTAGGTAGTTTCAAATTAAACAAAATAAATAAATAATTCAGAATTTAATGAATAGTATTTTAAAAGAGACAAAATAAAATATGAAACTAACTTTTCAGACTAAATTAAATAATTGAATAAAAAAATACAACTGTTAATAGTAGTATTATCGTTATTATTACTTTTTCACTACTATTTTCACACGTTTTGGAATTTCAAAATGAGCCGGAAATATGACAACATCTGCGCAAAATATTACGCTGTAAGTTTAGAATATATGCGTATTTACAATATATTTTATAGGCTTCCGTGCAATCTACAAGAAACCAATAAGTGAAAATATTTAATTTTAACTATAGCTTTCATAAACCGGAATTTCTGAGTCTTTTGTGTAAGTATTTTGTTTTAAACACTGATTAAAGTTGAAGACTTATAACATATGTTAAAAAGGATATGTAATCCAAATAAACTTCGTATCGTGAAGGACTGTAAATTATTGTTTATTTAATAAATAATTTTACTTTTCTCCATTTTTTTTCCTTTTACTGCAAATACAAAAAAACAAAAAAAAAAAAAAAAAATCATTAGTACAAAGTAGCTTCTAAATTTACTTAGAACTATTTTGCCAAGGGAAAATTCTCCCTATTATGTTAACAATCTTGTTTGAATAATTATTTAAAAGGGCATGTTTTTCCATTGGTTCTCTTCGTAAAAGGGTATAACTAGTTAAAATAAGTACTGCTTTAAAAGATATAATTTTAATGCATTGTTTTTTAACTAACGCGTACACTTGTTGGTGTGGTGTGTTTTGCTGTTTCAGAAACAATTTTTCATCAATTTACGGCATAAGAGTAATGAACCCTAATTCAAAGATTCTACTGATTACATGTAAACGACTTTTTGTCAATGAACTGTATTCATCTTATTCTTTTAAGAACATTCAAGATGTGACCTCTGGTTATGATCCTTACTCTTCAAAAGGGAAAAAAGATCAAATAAGCTTTGTGCTAAAATGTGATTGGAGTGTAAAATCACGGTAAATAAATCACAAACATTTTGAAGAAAATTCTGCAGAATTTGTGCTTTACTTACTTTAGAATTTCACTTAAATCATAATTACTCGTTGTCAACGAAGTCCCCCTGAGAAGAAGAAGAATCTGGTTCTACAGTTTTATTTTTTTCTTCACTGTAGCCTGAAGTACAGTTACATTTTTTTAATATACAGCAAAATGTATTGTTATTTTCTTTCTTGTCTTTTTTGTAAAGTTCATCCTGAAAATGATCATACTCACTCGTGTTTGCTATCCATCCAATGTGTATTTACCCAAAAAGAGAAACGGCGTTTTTACCTTTATTTTTACTGTATTGATCCCGTGGGAGCTTTTGTGGAAAGGTGCGATGTTATCAATCTTCGTAGAGCGGCACGGTGTTTTGGGAGAGGAGGACACTTGGGAGAGGGGGGTCCTCGTGTTTTTTGTTCGTTCCACGCTTACCTGGCGATGCGGGACGATCCATCTTCGCTCAGACTAGGGAACGAGTTAATGTTGCTGTTTGTAGGTGATGGATGGGCCGTGGTAAAATAGTGATGAATATTTCACTTTAGCAGCTCTTCCTTTCACGTGTCTGTTTGACCGCAGAAAATTGAAAATGTTTTCATGTTGCGGAGGAGCTTGTCAAAACATCCTGACAGCCACGTTATAGATTTTAATATCAAAACTTTACGCAAAGTCCTTTTTAAGATGATGATAGTTTTCACGTAATTTTGTTTATTCTAGGTGTATTTGTCAGAAAATTGAACATTGAAGGGTTTCTCAAAAATAGATACACAATAAATTATTCAACAATACTTTTAATTCAGATTTAAATGCATAAGTATAATTACGTATTAACCTTGAAGTTGCTCAAAATTTCCACAATCGCCATCGATGTTTTTCATCATTCTGTTCCCGACACTTTGATGCATAGTTCGACATAAATTCCGATTAGAACGAATTTTCCTGAACGCACCATTGATGAGATATTCTCGAAATGTCGTACTGCAATGGGTTTTCTGGAATAAACCTTATTCTTTATTACTACTCCCCAGAAAAAATAAATCATTGGAAGGAAGTCTAGAAAACGTGGTAGAAACTCATACCCAGCTATAAAAAATGTATGTGTAACTGTATAGTTACTTTTGGGCCACTTCATACAGAACACTTAGTTTATGAAATATCTGTATATGGAGAGTTAAGCTTCATTTTTTTTTTTTTTTTTTTTTTTTTTTTTTGTTATTTGAGCCAGAAGTATCAGGATTATTTTCAAATACATTTATAAAATCACAAAAAATAGAAAGTGTTCCACCAATTAATGCTAAACCATTTCAAAAATACTTATTAGTTATGTAGGACATGATTTTTACTGCTCATTTCTGCTTCTGTTGATACATTAAAAATATAATGGTTTAAAGAAACAAAAAGTTACTTAAAATGTGTGACCCAAATATTCTGTTTAAAAAATTTAAAAAGCATAGCTTTTGAACGATTGTACAGAAATGTTTACTTACTTTCTTTTTAATAAAGTGGTTAAAAAGATCACTTGACGTTAACGGAGAAGACTTTATTATTATTATTTTCACAAGATTTTCCTCCCTTTCATAAATTTCTAAATTTTGACATAAATGCATACATTTTTAAAAGTATAACCTTCATTAGGATTTCATGGCAAATACAAGAGAAAAAAACTCATATATGTATTGCAAATGTCTGGCTTAAGTAGTTCTTTTACTGCTCAGCTACAAATAAAAACATCGTTTAATTCAGTAGTTCTTATTACGCTTTTTATTGAAAGCAATCTTGCATAACGTGATTTTCACGTACGCACCCATAAAGCTAATACGAAATGAACGTTTGTCAGTTTTTATGATCGTCTTCAAGGTCTTTTATAGCTCTGTAAGACTTCCAGTGGAGTTTTCATTTCCAGAACTTGACTCTTTTTGCCTTATTTTTTTGAAAATTGAAATTTATCTTCCTCTTTTTCACCGCTACGCCTAAATTACTTGCACTCATATTGGGGTTTACATTTCACTTTAATCTAAATTTATGATCTCACAGTGCCGAGTTTTAAAACCAAATACAGTTTTTTAAGAATAAATAAATTATCCTTAAAAGGCAATGGAGCGAGAAGTAGAAGTAAACAGTAATGGAAAATTATAACTTAATGGGAATTTATGATGAGAGAGGAAATTGTAAATATTCATATTAAAATATAGTAATTTAATTCTTTTGCATTTTTCAGCTCTGAAAAAAGGGTGGAGACATTTTTCATTTATTTACTTTTTTTTTAACATTTTTTCTCCTTAAAATTATTATAGGGTGTAATTTTAAATGGGAGCTTGTCTTCCTTTTCAAAATTGTTTTAAAATAATCTTTGAATATTATCTTTATTCACCGTCTTTGAAAAAATATTAAAATCCTTCCTTTTTGTATTCTATGTCAATCAAACTAAATAGGAATCATGATACCTTTCTTTAGTAAGTGGCTGTCTTACTTTTAATGAAATAAATTTGCCAAATTACACATATTTTAAGCATTTTCTCGTACACACCCGAAAACGCACGTGCGTACCCCCCCCCCCACACTCACTTCTAAGCTAGATTACTACCTTTTCAAATTTCCCTTTGTTAATTCTTCGTTTGATTTGCATAAGGTAAGCAAACTAATCTCGCAAGAAACAGCTTCGTTTTTTCATTTTACATTTTCAAATTAATTTATAGTAATAGTGGGACCAGGACTTACTCTTTGTGCGTGTGTGGGGGTGAAGGTAGACATGTTAATCCTTATAAATGTATAACATACCTTGTTAGATTTAGCATGGCTGCTTAAATCAAGGATTCTGGTGGAGGGGGTGTAGAAACACTAACTTTGCGGATTTTTTGTCTCCTGCTATTGCTAATCTTTCACTATAAAGAGTAGTATTCCTTCAGAAATAGAAACAAATTGTCTACGCATTCAAAGTCTTTGAATATTAAAAATCTCAGCAAATATATCATATAATTAAAAAAACTTTCGATCAAGGGAAAAAAAGTGCTTTTTTTTTTTTTTTTTGACGTTTTTTTAAAAACTTCTGTATGCATGGGATGTCATTTATTAATTATATTTACTATTAAAAAGAAATCATGGCACACTACAACATATTTAAAATATCAAATTAGTTGTTCTATATAAGTTATGTACACATGAAGTCCTTCTAGTTTAGAGTCTATAAATAGGGAAAATAAAGATGTATATGCAATGTTTATAGTTGAAATTAGTATGCGTAGTTACGTTTCATGGTTATCTGTGTTATTTATAACTATGCAAGCTGCTTTTTATTAGCTAACTCCATCAAATACCAAACTAGTTCATTTTAGTTATCTGGAATTATTCCATTTCTAATGTAAATATAGTTTTGTTTCTCAAACTATTTAGTTTAGTCAGTACATACGGCGAACGTCATTTTTTTTTAATTCGGGGTAAAATTCAAATTACTAATTAACAACCTTTCTTTTTTTCAGTTACGCCTTTGGATCCAGAAATGGAAGTCGAAGGCAAGAAAGTTCACAACGGCAGCACAGTTGGCCCCTACGCAGAAGGCTCAACTTTTGTGCTCGAATGTAAGTCTTCCGGTGGTAGACCTGCGCCAGAAGTAACATGGTGGAATGGCACGAAGCCTTTACCAGTGAAGACAACTGTTATACCTGAAGGAAATGGGACCTATTTTGTGACGTCTACTGCGAGGTTTGTGCTGTCACGTTGGGATCTAGGAGGTAAATTGGAGTGTCGTGTGAGAAGCAACGCTTCAGCTCATCCTGTTCATCAATGGATTAAACTAGACATTCACGGTGAGAAAATTATCTTATTTTATACGTGTAAGGGTGGGCCGAAAAAACATTTTCTTTTGTTTCGAAGTTGTAATAGCACGAAAGAGTTTCTAATTATGAA
Source organism: Uloborus plumipes (assembly GCA_038373865.1). Classification (NCBI taxonomy): domain Eukaryota; kingdom Metazoa; phylum Arthropoda; class Arachnida; order Araneae; family Uloboridae; genus Uloborus; species Uloborus plumipes. Next base: position 18,470 of record JAXGGA010010432.1, on the reverse strand, counting down.
GGGAAAAAGAAGAAAAAAATATCGAAATCAGTTGATATCTTCCGGTTGCGCATGAGGCTTAAAGTTTGACAAAATATAAAAAAACATTTTTGAATTTAAGTAAACATGCGCATATATTTTCAGCTTTTAATAACTTTAATGTTTGTTCGCATAAGCACAAGAAAAAATATATATGAGCAGGTTTGGAAATGACCATTTTGTTAGAGAAAGTTATAAAATTATAAAGTTCGTGTTAGAATAATGCCTCTTTCTTTCTGTTTTACTTGAAAATTAATATTTTCCCTTTTAATAACTTTAAAATATATTAATAACACATTAAGAAAATCTATTGACTCATTAAAGCAAAGCAAGCGTACTTACATATGACAAAAATAACCACTCTGTTTGGAAAAATTTCTGCTTTTATTAATACTTCTTCAAAAACGACTAATTTGTAACAGGTGTTTAAAAGAACGTGACACAAGCATACATTTTTTACATAATCTAATCATTAATTTTAGGGATTCATCTTATTAACAGATGTATTTTTTCAGCATCCTGTGGAAAAATTAGCCAACGAAAAATTTACAAAAATACAAAAGTTTCAGAGTTAAAAAAAAAAAAAAAAGATGACAGGTCATGCAAGATATGTGTCCTCAAATTTTTAAAATCTGATCCTCACATTTAAAGTTTTTGATAACATTTTTTGTGTGTATTTAATAATATCTAAGACAAAATAACATTTTGCGAGTACATACTAATTTACGAAAAAAGATGTGACACTGCGTGGGTGTTTCAGTTTGAGGCGTAGGTGTTAGACTGAAAAGTTTACGAAGGTGAGCAGATTCTGATTTAATAAGGTCAATGCAATTTTAAAAGCAATGTTTCAGTGTTACGGAGCTTAGTCAACTGCTTACATCAATTGCGTTAAAAATCTGCATAGAATAATGTCTTTTATTTAAATAAAAAAAAGTAAAATGTTGGCATTGTATTTCAAAACAAATAAAAAAAGGAAAAAAAAAAAACTAGCTTACTCAAGTTGCAGACAAAAAATGTTACTTTTAATTTTAAAACTATAACTAAAGATAAATACAGTCGAACCCGCTTATTAAAATATCGCTTAAAGGAATATCCCGCTTAATGCAATACATTTTCAATATACCAAACTATTGAAATGCATTATTTTCATCCCGGATAATAGAATATCTCGCTTATTAAAATATTTTTCGTGCCAAAAAAACTATTCCATTAAGCGGGTTTGACTGTATTTGCTTCTTATTTTTCTTTCTTTTTGCCTGCTTTCTAGTAAAAGTAAAAGATAAAAGCAAGAATGAAAGCATAATGTGAATACAAAAAATAACTAAGAGCAGAAAATGTCATACATAAATGAAATATTTTTTTAAGTATTGAAAAATTAAAAAATAGTGTTTTTAGATGGGAAACATGCTGTTGAACGTAGAACTGTTTGTTCTCCCTTTTATCTTTTGAGTGCATATTTCACTTTTTGGTTTGAATAATTTTATAATTTTTCGTTCATTTTAAACATTAAAAAAAAATAATAATAATAACATTAACAACTACGGGGAAATTTAAGACCTCCCATACTTAAAGAATTATAAATATTTTACACAAACCTTTCCTAGAAAGATCTCTAGAAGAAGAACTTTTTATTCTACTATTTCAAAGGCATTTTTTGAGTAATGAAAAACAAAACTGAATATTATCACTTACGTGATGTTTTACACAGTTTTATCTAGGAAACTAACAGCACAAAAAAACTATATTTTGGTACCAAAAATTGTGCAGACTTTTGCAAACCCACAAACCAGTCCAATGAGGAATCCACGACTCCAACTCTGACTCCGTAACCATGACGGAAAAGCTAACTCGGAGGGGTAACTGACTCCGAATCTTGGAATCTTTGAATTACTTCTCATTTCCGTGTTTTTTTCTGTATGATCTAAAAAAAAATAAAATTTTGTATTCATTTCGGCACGTGAAGTTTATCTGAATATGAAGTCGGCTGTTCGGCTCTCTTAAAAAAGAAAAAAAACGTAGTTTAATATCAGCTATTGTTTTTTTTTCTTTTTCCTATCTATTTTAGTATCAATTAATAGTATCCAACAAATTAATTTTGATTTGATTTTTAATTTAAACAGTAACATCATTTAACGCTTAAACTAAAACATGTGTAAAGTTTGTGAATATTTGAACGATAAGATTTTTCACTTATCTAGGGCCCTCTTATTCATGATTTGTTCGGAAAAATAATTTAAAACCTATACTTTATGAAGCAAAATTACTATGGGATTGGTCCTGAGTCCATTTTAACTTCAAATACAAAAACTAAGAAAAAGGTTTAAATGCATTTAATATCCTTGATTAATTATTCATAATTTTCGTCTCTTTAGTCAATGCAGTAGTTTCGAGGTGTCACGTTTTGGAAATATGCATCTGTAATGCTTCTTTAGTACAAACTATTCATATTTTCATAAAAGAGTGAACTAAGTTGATGGCACATCCACACAATTAGTATAAATGTGATGATAAAATATGCCGCTTAAATTGGCAGTTTCATGCAATTAATTATTAATCTTTAGAAGAAAGTTCTTACATATAATCATCCTCGAAACTTTAGACAGAATTTACATTGACTAGAAATGATATGGTATTGTTATAGATAGTTACTAGTGGTTGAACTAAAAGGCTTAGTTTCTAAATTGCAAACAACGACGTTTTAGAAATTTATGTGAATAACGTGATAGATGCCCATTTCCGCAACGCATTTCCAATCATAAACCATCCACCTAACCATAAAAGTATTTTCGCAGTTCTCGACATTTAGTGCAAGTTTTGCGGCAAATATATAGTGCGCAACCCAATGCTTCCGGAAATTAAATCGTCGAACGGCAGGTAGTGGCTGCATTATGAGACCAGAGCTTACGATTTAATTTATGACGAGAACAAGCCGAGAACTAGTGTTTGAGATAAAACCATAAATCTTCTGCTGCTTTTAGCAGGACACTTTGGCCTTAATACACGTTTTAGTACCAGACCACGTCTGTCAGGAGCAAAATATATGCTAAAATGCGCTGATTATATTCCTTTAATTTGGAAACTAGAACCATTACGGTAATGAGCTTGATGTCAACGCACATTGTAAAAATAGGGTTGTGCGAATCAATGAAATTGTTTTAAAATGTGAGGGTGCATTGGATTAAGGGTTGAATAGAAAAAAATAACTGATTTGAATATTGATATCTTGAATTCAAATTGTGTTTTTCACAATCACGAATTGCAATAGGTGCGTGCTCGCGCTGGTGTAAGAGTGCATTTGTAGGTGTGTTTGTCTATGCTGCCGTGTGCAGGTAAAGGGCAGTAACTGCAAATTTTTCGATTTTCATTTTTTTGCATTTTTGAAATCTATGTTACATTAGTTTTATGGTACAAGCATCTTTTTTTGGTTTCCGATGAAAAAAAACTGTTTTTTA
>JAXGGA010010432.1:0-10000 GCA_038373865.1 Uloborus plumipes | reverse complement strand
GTAAAATATTATGAAAACGGATTAAAATCTTTATGATTGCATAATTTTTTATGCAAAATATCTTTATTTTTCTTCTTCTTAGCATAATCATTTAAAATATTATGAAAAAGGACTAAAATCTTTATGATTGCATATTTTTTTCAAAAATTAGTAATACTCACTCGACAACATGAAATTGTATTACTGCATTATCTAAATTATTTTGCTAATGCATTTTTTAGATAAAAAAGTGAAAAAATTGAATTTATAAACTATGATTAGGAAATAAATTGAATTGCCCGAAAAGTATATTAGATTTTTTTTTTCTTTCATAAAAGTGAAGGATCTCAAAAAATCAGTTTTTTCCCTTTTTTTTTTCGCTCATTTGAGAGTAAAAAACACATATCCTTATGCTTTCTAAAATAAAAATATCTTTTAAAAGGAAAACTAAATCAAATTTAAAAATACAAAATACATGCAAATTGCTAAAAGCTTTTTTTTTGCACAAGTACATTTTTTCCCCTAAGGAAATGCTCAGTTTAAAAATACAAGCAGTTAATAATGTTCATATTAATTTTTCTATTAAAATGAGTGCATCTGCATATAGGTATGTGCACTGGTTAAAAACTGAAACTAACGATATATATATATATATATATATTTGCAAAGTTCTATACACAACAAAACAATCATACATTTTTTGATTACAGCTTTAACTTTCACAATTGGACTAAGCCCCACTTTTAATTGGATTGCGATAGACATTGTGCTAAATGTACCTTTTTTCAAAAAATAAAATGCAGCTCATTTCTTGAAAAAAGCAAGTTAAGAAAATAAAAAATAGAGTACAGTTTTCAAAAAAAAAAGTGTTCCCATCAATAAATTAGTAACCATCACGTAGTAACAATAAAACGATTTTATCAAAAATTACCAAGCAACTTAACAGGTGCCAAAGACAGCTCTTTGAGTCTAAAAAAAAATAATGAGAAATATTTAAATCAAAAAATCCCAAAAGACATCAACGCTCCATCACAGTATCTAGCATCAAAACAAACAACACTGAGCATTCAGTAAACAATATCTAGCATACAGTCCTGGGATTCATTTAAATTTTTACATTCTGGATTTAAATTATGTTTTTCACAACCATTATTATTTCATCCCTCACTCGAACTATTTGTAAAAACAAGCAACCCAATAAGTAGGGTCCCATCGCAATTTATGAATGCGAAAAGTTTAACTTTAATTCTAGTTGTTAAACTTTAAATAAATGTAAATGCTTGTTAATGGTAAATGTTGATTTTCATGGAAGCTTAAGAGTCCTTAATTAACCTGCTTCTTTTTTCTTACGTCGCTCATTTTCACTGATCAGACGGAATTTTGGATTATTTAAGCATGGATATAGATGCACTTTTTCTCCAAAAAATTAATCCTTGTAATGGTTATAAACGTGATCAAAAACTAATATTATTATACAATTTGGTACAATATTATTACATAATTGGTACGTATTACAAGCATTGTAATGTTTAATAATTTTTTATTCAGGATAAAAAATAAATAAATAAATTATGCAAGGTAATGTATTTTTTATACTAATAGCGTCATAAAAATATTTATCAAACTCGTTCTTTTAAACTAACTTCCTACTTTTCGTCAAAAGTAATTAACATCTTAAAAAACTAAAATTAGAAATGATTTTAATTAATAATTAGCGCATAAACATGTTGTAAGAATTTCATACTTTAAAGTCAGTCCATGAAACACAAGTAACACATTTCGAGAAATGCTTGAGAAAAGGGGTGCATCATTAACTGATGAGTAAGGAAAATATAGGGCCAAAGGGCAATGTCATTAGTTCGAGTAAGACATACGCTTGAGTGCTTTTCGAATTTCGCCCCTCCCTCGAACATTAAATGAAGACGATGAAGTAATGGAAATTATGTGCACTTGGTGGTTTGCGACGGAACAATATAAACTTCCTCAGACCCTAGAGGGGTTCCTTGGAAATTACCTCTCCGCAATAGGATATTCGGTGGCTGAATTTTCAAATCAGTTTTCTAATTACGTTTTACAAATGTAAGGATGCATGATAATATTAAGGATGTTTGAAAAGCTGGTTTCAGTTTGCTAGCATTGCTTGTTGGTTAGATTGTTTAAAGCATTATGTGCGTTTTTAGTTTCAAAAATAGTAATTTTTAATATCGTTTAAATAGTTTGTTGAATGCTTATCATGTTTCTTTTCATTCAAAATAAAATATAAATTAAAAAAGCATGGTCTATGTTTAATGAAAATAAAAATAAAAATTTAAAAAAATGTCCGCGCATTTGCTTAAAATCTTTACTTTAGCGCATTTGATTAAACATCTGTTTTGAATAGACTTATCAACTTGATGAGTAGACTCGATGCGTAACTGTAAATTTGAAAAACATAATAAAAAGCATAATGGTTAAAAAACTTATAGAGTACAGTTTTCGTCCATTTAGACAAAAACCGAAAAACCAGCCGAAAACAAGAATCTAAAAAAATAAACAGCTGACAAAATCCAAATAAACCAAACCAACTATAACTTTTGAGAAGAAATTGATTGAAAGTATTTAAATCTCAAAATATGAATCTTCGACAGAAGATAAATGGATGAGTGCAATATTTTATTTAAAATTTCATAAGGTGGAAATTTGTAAATGTTAATATACACAAATGTTTCAAATACCTAGAAAAACAACGAAATTTCGGAAAAATACTGTAAGATAAAATGTTTTGTAAGCAGTAGTTGTCTCTATAAATCTTGCTCTAGATTTGAGAACAATCTGTGAAGCGACAGAGAATTAATTTAAATAGAGAAAGTAACATAATAAAAAACAGTACATAAAGTAATGTTACTTGAATAGGTACATTCAATATGCTTACTAATATTATTTCGTTTTAAAGAATTGGAATATATTGAATAGCGCTGTGCATTGATTGATACGGTATCCCCCCCCCCCCCCCAGATCAGAGTAAGATGCCGAAATGCATACGGTTTAACATTATTAGTTTTTATAAGTAAAACTTATTTTTTATTATCGACAGAAGTCCATATTTTGTTGATAATTTGGTTGTTTAAAAATAAAATCAGTGTGCTATTTTATACCAATAAAAATTTTTACAATGGCGTTTTCCCCCTATCCACACTAATTTTATACAAATTCGTGTCACATAAAATGTTTTCTAAAACCCTAGACTGATGAATCGTATTTGTACTGTTATTTGTTCAATATAATTATTCTTTCAACATTATTTCGTATTTTAGTTTTTCTATTACAAGTTTGTAAGAAACGAACTCTTAAAGTAATTATCCAAAGAAATATTCTTAAATATGTAAAATCTTTAGTTAAAAAATTATTTAAAAAAATACATGCCTTATAAATACGATGCCCAGCTCCAGAAAACTTCTAACTTATTTACCACGCCGAAAAACGAAATTAAATATTAGTAATAAGTACAAAAATAACGCAAAGAAAGGAGACAAAACAAACGTATTTTAACTTTATAATCAAGAACACAAAAGCATTCGATTTAACTTACTTTGCAGCGTGCGCTAGTAAGTCTACGTCATCTTGGTAATTTGGCAAAAACATTAATTAAACTACTTTTTCATTCCCATGGAATTTCGCTTCTTTGCTCATTATATGGAAACTCCTAATTAAACTCAGGTTAAACCAACACGTAACATGATTTCATCCTAGAAACAGATGAAATTCTCGAATATTCAACACCTCAGCTTGTTCCTTAAGATTCATAAAGTAATTCGATAAGCCATGCTCAGAACCCTTTCTCACATCATATCTAGCGACCCATAAAACGCTCAGAATTAATATTATAAGTCTTGCTGGCGAGGTAATACTAACTTTACACCGTATTGGGCTTGGCGTACCATGTTAACTTTGTTAATAACGCATCGTTGATTTTGGACCACACGGACGTAATGGCCTTCTGCGTAGTATTCTGTGACAATTACTATGCGAATAACAACAGGCTATAAATGGGGACATTAAATTAAAGGAAGTTTGGTAGAGTATCATGAATTTTGGCTGGAGTAGTCATGTCGGTTTGTGAAATTTGTATTAAATTTATTATAGAGTATGAACTTGGTTTGATCTATCATCATGTAAAGTGGTTGAAATTATTGCTACATTTAGCTATATATTAAATAATAAGTTTTTACGAAGATCTCATCTCTATTAGTTTTACTTTAATTTGGTCTTAATTTAATGCTTGTTAGACTAAGTTAAAATTATGATGATAGTTACGTTTTCGAAGTGATGTGCAACACAATTCTAGACTGCACAGATTTCTGATTGCTAAGTTTAGCTTGTTTATAGTATTTCCTAAGTTTAGCTCTATAAGTATGATTCTCAGTTAAATATTAGAAAAAGTTGGCTTCCTTTTTGTGTGATTTTTTTCTTGGCCTATATTCTTAGTTTTACCCATTTATTATTTTTTGACGTCAAAATAAAGTTTAGTTTATTACAATAATGTCTCTAAAACTAAATACATAACACAGGTCTGCAAAAAAAAAAAAAAATCGAACAGATGCATGGGATGTTTTGACTGATTTTAATGTTTTTCGGTGTGCTGAATCCGAATATGAGCTTCATTTTTTACATCACGTGCAGATTTTTTGCAATACGTGAGAACTTAATTGTCAAAGTCGAAAGAAAAAGTTACAAAGAAAATCGTGTATTTATTTAAAAAAAAAAAAAGCTTTGCAATTTTTTTACTCATTACAACACATTTTAAAAAGTAGATCAGATTTAGTGTTTACTCCTTTTCACGGTAAAACCATTTTTTTTCTTTTTACTCCCTGGTTGGATCTCGATGTTTCTCGCTTGAGCATCTAAAAGTAGTATGACATCATATTTTCGTCCCACTTTCCTTGGTAACGTCTCTCTATGTCTTTCACATCTAGATGAAACCTCTCATCCTGTTCCTCACTAAAGCCACCAAGGATTTTGGGAAAATAGTCTCCATGTGAATGCAGAAAATGGATTTTTAAACTCATGTTACAGTGCTGAACTTTCAAGGTTCGGCCAACATACTCTTAACGATGTTTTCAGATCCATAGTCTTTGCTACTTCCCAAAAACTTTTGTACCATATCCTTGAATGAGTTCTATAGGCTTCTTTTTCAGTTTTATTCTTTGATTGATTCAAAAAACAATATGTAAGATAAAAATTTGCTTATGTCAGGTCCTGTGAATATTCCCTCTTTCAATTTAGCTTCAGAAAACTTCGGAAACTTCGAACAAACATATTTGAAAGTCTCCATCTTTTAACACACCCTCGATAAATTGCTTTATCAGTCCTAATTTAATGTGAAGATTTGTAAACAGTACTTTTTCACGATCAACCACTATACTAATGGACCAACCTGGAATACCACGACTAGCCCCAGCATCTTTGACGATTTCCATTTTAAAAAGGGGTGTGCATTTGATTAAAAAATGCGCCATGGCAGTATTTCTGCTTATCCTAAAAAAAAAAAAAATATTTCCCTTGATCTGATAAGGAAGCGGAATAAATAAATAAATAAAACTTCAATGCAAACTAATACGTTAAATTAGCAAACTTATAACGAAGAATAAATAAATAAAATGCCCCCACATTCCTCATCTCTCTTATCACTATCACCCTTATTTTAATAAAATCCTTAGTAGTCCAGGAACCCAGTGCAATATATTTGAACCTGATCAATGTGGCTCTATGGGTGAGTGTAGCAGGCAGGACCGACATTTAGGGGGGAAGGGGGGGGTCAATTGCCCCCCTAACTTTGAGAAATCAATGTATTTACATGTAAGTGGGGGTTTTCGTTGTTCTCTGGTGAAATTGTATTGTGTTTTTACCCTTTGCCCCCCCCCCTGGAAAAACTTGAAATGACGTCCCTGGTAGCAGGCCTGTTTTCACTTTTCCCCATCTGACGCCCAACCTCTCCCCCCCCCCTTTTTTCAGTTTTTATAAATGTAGGTACTCTTTGAACATCGAAGAAGCAAATAAGAAAAACTATTTGTAATAAACATTTTTCTAAATCATAAATTAGTAGAGAATTTTTTTCAGTTAAATAGAGGTAAAATGGTACGTTACCACACTCAGTACTCACATTTTGCGGAAAAACTGTACGTGATGGACAAAAACAGAGGTCATTTTGGAATTCAGCACACTAAAAAACATAAAAAACTTTCAATATATCCCATGCAGTTTTTTGGTTGCAGACTTGTGTAAGACATTTTGAAAAAATAAAAAGAAACCCTAGCAGCATCATCTCATCGGCCGATGATCGGCCATTCATCGAAATCCGATGAAATTCTCATCGGCCGATCATCCAATATGTCTCATCGGCCAAGTAGAATCCGAGCAGCAAAATCCGATGAGAATAAGATGAGATTTGGAGCAATTTACGAGCAGAACAGTCCCGTGCCGAGGAATTACATCGGGAAACTTGATCGGAAGGATATCGTTTTCTGATGGAATATAGCTCATCTTATTTTCATCGGGAAAGTTGATCGAAAGGATATCGCTTTCCGATGAAAAGTAGCTCATCGAAAACCGTGCTCGTATACTGATCGGAACGATGTCATCGTGCGTTACAGGATCAGTTTCCGAGGAGATTGTTGATCGGCCGAGCAAAATCCGATGAGTTGATGCTACTTGGGAATATTTTGAGATAGGGAATTTGTTTATGTTGGTCTGTCTGTCGGTCCATATAACTGTCTTTATGTCATCCTTTTAGCTGGTATAGGGATGATAGAACAAGCAAGTTTTTATTCCAAAGAGACCGAGAAAGTTTAATGTACTACAAAAATAATACTGAAAAAAATGATAATTTTTTGAAAACTTAAAAAGTTGGGTATTGAAATGGGGTATTGCGTGCTTATGTTGGTCTGTTTTTCGGTCCATAAAACTGTGTTTCTGTTTCATTTTTAACTGTTAAAGGGATGATAGAAAAAACAGCTTATTAGAACCCTTGAGTATTATTCACTTGGTATGAATATTCTTGTCAAAATTAAGAACTTATATCTCAATTTCACATAATGAAAGTGAAACTGGTGCCAAAATTATTATTCATGACTATTCTTCGGCAGTTGTGACGTATGAAAAGATTGCGAGGGAAATGTACTAAATCTGCAAAAGGTGAGAATCAATAATAAGTCACATTACAAACAACAAAATCTTTTGACATAAAAGTAGTGTGAAAAATGAGCTTTTGATTTTGTTACTTAGTTCTAACGGAACTTGTTGTGTTTATTATATCTTGCTGCGTTTTTCTTTATCTTTTCATTTTTTGCAACACGTGTATTTTATAGTAGGAGGGCGTAAAAGTGTAAAGAAAATACCATTCAGTGAAGGATGTGAAAAAATTGTATAAATCAGTTATGCTTTTATGTATTCATCCTTTTTAAGGTAGTTCCCAAAAATATACAACTGTTTTAAATAAAAAAAGGGGGTACTGCAAAGAGCTGGTGAATGCACCAAATGTATTTAAAATACATTGATTCCATCGAAAATATACAACTATACATACAATAAAACTTTTCTTAAAATATCAAAGAAAACGATACAAACTATGCTAGTTACGTCGCATAAATTAAAAAAAAAAATCATAGTAATATTTGCTACGTTAAGTAACTAGGGGAGAGTGGTAATGAATGGGCCACTTTTTGGTTTTGAATTTTTGTAATTTTTTCTAACACTTTGTTTTAACTCTAAATTAGTGTTTTAGTTACTTTACTTATCTGGCTGTCTAAAAATGTCATAAAAGTTGGATTAGCACCTGTCTATAATGAATTATAATAGAAAATAAAAATTGTGAAATTTGGCCCATACAACCCCACCTATGGGGTTGAATGGGCCATCGAAGGTAATGAATGGGCCACTAAATGAATTCAATGAAAACATGTGGATTTAATCTTTTATTTGCTGAATATGACAAAATAAATGTGGCATTTGACATGATGATACAAAATTATACTGATTTAAAATTATATAAACATCAAAACTGATGCATACCAATTGTAGCAGAAAAATGACTAAATAATGAGATTGTAAGAAATAAATAACATCAAATATATATAAAAAATAACAGATAATACACACTATGATTTAACAAAATTTATATATTTCAAAAATAATATTAAAAATCACTTTCAAAAACTTCATCTTCATTTTCAAACTTGTCAAAATTCAAAAATTTTTAAAATTTACTAGACATCGGGAATAAGAAATATCTAACTTAAGTTACCAAAAAAGAAAATGAAATTTTTCTGTGAGGAATATAATATGAAGGAGAGAGGGTGGCTTTTTCAAGCCACGCACTGCGACCAGAGGTCTATTGTACCATAGGAATATAATATAGATCTGCAAATTATATTTAGTTACTACAAACCTATTTTGACGACAGTAATCTTTATCTAAGACAGTCAGTTGTGTTTCATATTAATGCGAAAATCCAAAGAAAAGGAAGAAAAACAATATTTAGGTGGCCCATTCATTACCATGACATAGTGGCCCATTCAGCCCCACCTATACTTTTTGAATACATTTAGGTTTTTTGAGTATATTGAATTTAGATAACATCAAAATACATCTTAAGATTAGTTTATAGATATGGAAAGACTAGCTTATACATATGTATGCAGTGAAATACTTGGTACATTTTAGATAGGAAATGTTTTACTAAAAAGGGAAAAACTTACTTTTCAGTCAGATTCTTGACCATGCCCCTCTAGTTTGAAAATGGCTCAGAGCAAATGAATGAAAATTGGATGAGTTTAGTAGAACAAATAGCTACATCTATTGGTGGCATCAAAAAAAAAATCATGCAAATACTTTTTCATATTTTGTTAGTGGCTCATTCATCACCATGGCCCATTCATTACCACTCTCCCCTACATATAACCTTAAATTAAATTTTGAATACATTAACTCCAAGAATGAGTTATCCATCTCTTTTTCAAATGGAGCTGCATAAATATACTTTATACGCAATTAAATGTTCTAGATGACATTATTTCCTTAAGAGCTTTTACGATTTATTCAGTAAAAGCCATTTGAATCTACAAATTGGTGGAAAGTTCTTTTTATAATTTCTTTTAGTTAAAAGCATATTTAAAGCTAGCTTTACGTGTTTCTTAATTGTAATGCTCTTTGTTCCATTAAGTAATAATAATTTTACCAGCAAGATGAACGGAAAAATCCAGAGTAATAAATGTTATTCTTTCCATTTAATTATACTCCCTCCACTTTAGGAAGTTAGCAGACTCTATAAATAGGTTTGTTGGATATTATGAAAGCATTTAATGAATAAAATATTTTTATTTGCAAGTCTTTCATTCTTTCAAACTGAAAAAAAAGTATGGCAACGTGCTTGGAATGGTAACATAGAAAGAAAAGAACAACATTTTAATGAAATATAGAAACTAAGTTTTTCCTTGGAATAGTTTTTTTTTAAATATGAATATGCTCTGTTTCAAATTTTTTATTTCGGTAAGAAGTGCTAGACAGCTTGCGTGCTTTGAAATATATGCAATAAATTTTCTCCAGAGTTTCCTCCTTTTCTTATTTTCCTCAATATCTGAAAGCAGTTTAAATATAAAGAAAATTAAGGCTAGATACAACTGATGTGGCTATATAGACAAACAAGTACTTATTTTTCAGTCAATACTTTTAATCATATGGCGTAATTAATCCTAATTTAATATCAATCTAGAATTACTGGAAGTGATGAAATCTCAATGTAGTGTGAGTTCCGGTAAGTGTGTACCCTTTTTTTCAAAGTTCATGCTCTCAAGGATACTGCTCTGTTGAAAAATCTTGTAAACTCACAATTTTTTTGTAGTTTTCTTTCCAGATCCTTTACTAAGAGTTTCAAGCATATAATATGTCAAATAAACCATAAGCATAGGTTTTCTAACCTGGTTTATGACACATATTCTAAGGTACGCATTTTCCCTGCCTAGCGGGGTAAGTGCGTTCACCTTAAATT
>JAXGGA010010431.1:0-46873 GCA_038373865.1 Uloborus plumipes | reverse complement strand
TATGAACACTATCGATATTTTGCGCTTGATGATTTTTAAACGTCGCTTATTTGTTTTCGTCGCTTTTTCCCTTTATGTCTATGTTTTTTTATTTCATCAAAAAAAAAAATGAATTTAAAATCTATTTTTAGCTTTAATCATGATTTGCATCATCAAACTCATTAGAAGAAGTTTTCGATCGTTACCATGCATGTTTACGGTCGACGTGTTTTAAACACCGTTGTTTTGCGTTCAATGTTTTCTCCGATGTCTATGTTTTGAATTTAAGCAAAACAGTTTCATTGAAAATACGCTATACAAAATATTGATCGTTAACCAGCGGTTGCAGCGGGGTTCCCGATGAAGCGCGAGACCAAGATAATCTCGTACTTTCAAAAAAATCTAGCACAATATATACTTTCATGCGAGAGATTCTCGCACCTATAAGTATTTAATTAAAGTCCATTCTTGCGATTTATTATGCCACAAAACCGGGAAAAAAAACCTTGAAACATGCGATTCTCAAAGCTCCAATTGCGAAAAAAAATTTCCTTCCCGCTACACATGGAACCTCTTGTTCACAGCAAGTTTTACCGCAAGAAAATTTCTAAAAAGTGGAGACATTTCTTACGCTGTGACCTCTAACATGTTTCGCCTATTCGCCTACAAATCACATAGCAGTGATCCAATACGTCAACGGTCACCCTTGATTGGTTTAATTAATTAAGCGAAATCATGTTTCACCCGGAAAAAATGCTTATCCGTAGCCATGAAAAAATACTTACCGGGGAGTTTCAATCTTTCACACAAAAAGAAAATGGTACTCCGTGGGAAAGAAAATTATCAATTAAATACGCTCCCAGAAAAAAAATGAAACATTGAGGGGTGCGGCGACAACTGAGGGCGATCCCGACCCGCACCAACTGTCGCCGCGGGGCTCCCGACGCCATTTTTGTGTTGCGATTCCACTAAGAGAAGGACGAAATCGCTCCAGATTTCCTTTTTTTTGGGAGGGATCCCCCCCCCCCCGAAACGAGCGGGAGGGGGTGTCTCCGTCGCTCCGGACGCGCCATGTTTAATTTATGAGGCTCCGGGAATCGCTTATCCCGCATTTCTAACGTCCGGGGAAAAAAATGACAGGTGGTTTGGAATTGAAACAGCCTCGCATTCCGTTTTGGACGTTTTTTTGTTTTAAATTCACTGGGATGGGTTGGTGCACAGCTTCTCTTGATATTATTTTTTGTTTTAAATTCACCGGGATGGGTTGGTGCACAGCTTCTCTTGATATTATTTTTTGTTTTAAATTCACCGGGATGGGTTGGTGCACAGCTTCTCTTGATATTATTTTCGACTTACGATTTCGCGCCATCTCACTGTCGACGAATCATTACAGCCTTGTGCAAATTAAGTGATTCAAATTCGAAAAATTGAGAAAACTAAAAAGAAATGCGATTTCATCTGAATTTATGTTAAGTCAAGAGATTTTATAACATAATAGGATCTCAACAGCTCTTTATTTACATTTGGACACGATTTGGCATGGAATCCATCAACTTTTTACACGCATGTGTAATATTTGTGTCCTTGTACCAGGCACGAATTAGCGCAGTGATTAGCTTATCCAAAGTTGAACAGCCAATAGCATTCTCGTATACAGCCCAAAGATTCTCGACTGGATGGATACCAGGTGTGTTCCCAAGTCGTCCATTGTCTCCATTTGGTTCTCAGACATGAATTTCCTGGTAATTTTGGGCATATAGCAAAGGGCTAAATCCGGCTGGAAAGTCTCCATTCCGTCTGCGCATCGTTTCTTCAATACTGGTAAAGCATTTTTTTTTTCAAAGAAATTGTAATAGATTGCTCAAAACGCATCATACCCTCAGCAGGCTGCAAAGAACCAACCCCATTTTAACCGAAACAACCCCCAAACATCTTCTTTTGAGGGTGTAAACAAATCGGTTCATGATGCAGTCCCGAATTCTTTTACCTGGAGGTCTCCGTTCGTTGGCCTTTTACAAATAAATGAATTAAGTCAGAAAATAGTTCTTTCCTATCATTTTAACAGCTCTTCTTACATATTAATACCCACAAGTTTCTTCAATCTTTTGGTCAGAAGCTGTTTCTTCATAGTCCGATAGGCTAGCCGACTGGCTGCAATAAGGTGCTCCCGAACAGTAAATGAGCTCATATGTATTCCATATCTGTTCAGATCTCTATTAAGTGCTACACAAGTCTTTTTACTTTTGCATAGGTAGAAAAGAGTGGCGTTGTTTTCAATTTTTGGGAACATTTTCCTCTCCTCTTTGGCGATATGGATCCCGCTTCTCTATTTTTGTTTTATGACACGGCTCACATTTGCAATACTAACGTCAACTATCTTCGAAATCTCTCTACAAGTCTTTGGCGAATGTCTGGAGAGAGTAACATTCTTTCTACGATTTCGTGGTGTTACATTTATTGCTGACAACAGGGAAATCTTAACTGACGTGATCATAGATGTAGTTCTAATCTACGGAAGTTCCTGCACATGCGCCCCTAGAACCCTTCTAATTCGTGAAAATTGATAATAGGAGAAGGATTTATCATCTCATCTATATTTTTACTACTTGTAGTATGATTAATGAAAAATACTAGGATTAATTTCAAAATTAAAGAAAAAAAATTCTTTGTTTCAATTAATTTGCACAAGGATGTATGAGCACAAACGTTCGTACAGCAGAGGGTCGAGAACCTGAGCTCATCGGGACCATTGGGTGTTCGGATTCTCGATTGACGAAGTTTATAAAAAGAGCGACCCATTTAATCCCAGTACAATGGTTAAAGCTCGGCCACGAAGAGATGGCACCTGACCTTGAAGCGAAAACGGACTGCTTCACCTCATAATAGGTAGCATCCGAGAGACATTTCAGTCAGTGAAAACTTTGATGGCCTTAGGATCAGCGCGGTAAAGTTCATTTTTTACTTACTATCTACATCAAAACAAAGCAGCCCGTTTTCGCCTCAGGGTCACGTGCCATCTCTCCGCGGTCGAGCTTTACACAATACGTACGAGCATAGCGTACAATAAACTGTACAAGGCTGAAATGTGCAATTATATTTTCGAGCAAAAGTCAGCTCTCATTTTTACTGAACATAAAGGGGAAATATTTGCAGCTTTGCACGTACTCAGCGATCCTGCGGACCAACAGGTAGGAGCTCAACCTCTCCAGAGGCTTTGGCTTTTTCCATGGATCGAGCAATATTTCGGATCATGTGACCGCGTCCGGGGTAGCCGACGCGCCACGTGCTGAAGTTTTAGTCGCATAGTCCAAAATTTTAGAGACTTAGCAAAAAAAAAAAAAAAAAAAGATCTGCTAGCAATTTTCAACCTCTCCTGGACTTCAGGAAAACTGCCCAAAATTTGGAAAAGCTCCCCTGTCATCCCGATTCTGAAGCCTTAGAGCCAAGCTCCACATCGACGTAAAGCAGAGAAATAAAGCAGAAACGTAAAATGGATTAAATAGTGTTCCTATGGAAAGTACCCGGATTTTCGGTTTCGGTCCCGTTATCTGCTGATGTGGAGCAGGGCCCTAACACTCATAAAGCGAATAGTAACCAAAAACAAACTTCGACTATTTGGTGGGGAGCGAGATCGGAGATCGTCGGGAGGACATCGGAGGAATGAGGGAGACAAAAAATTTGAATTTTGAGCTTTTTGGATTTTTTAAAAATTTGAAAACCCCGCCCATGTGAACTCCAGTGAATCCAGAAACTTCTGTACCAAGTTTGATGAAAATCCGACGAGAACTGTGGATTTGTATTAGGAGCAAACATACATACATCCATTTTCTCTACTAATAATAAAGCTTTGTCTCTAATAAGGTTCTGTCTGTCTGTTTTTCTGTCTGTGACCTGTGTAGCGCCAAAACCGTTCGATCGATTTTCTTAAAATCTCTACTAATAATAAAGCTGAAGATGGGTCTGTCTGTCTGGGACCAGCGTAACGCCAAAACCGTTCGATCGATTTTCTTAAAATTTGGCCCAAAATTAGTTCGTAGCATGGGTGTGTGTGTCTTGAAGCGTTTTTTCGAAAATTTTATTTCGTTCTTTTTCCATTCTAATTCTTAGCTCATTTTTCATTCAAATTCAATAAAATGGGGAAGAAATATTTCATACATATTTTCAAGTCTTATGTCATTCGAAAGCTTAAAATTTTCTGCTAAAAGTGATATCAATTAGAAGTTTCTACGAGCATCAGAAGAGCTGTAATAGCTTTTTTTTTAGAATCCCGTAAATTCAAGGCTTACCTTGAGCAAAGCAAACCAAAAGAATCTAAAATGGCTAAGCTCGAGAATAAAATTTGAAAATGAAGACGAAATGAATTATTTTATCACAACGGAAATTAACTTTTTCATGTTGTTACCATGGTTACGTTTTTATACCTTTTTTTGTTTCGTTCTTTTTCCCTTTAACAATTTTCAAAATGTATTTGTTTTTGTTGCAATCCAAACTCCTAGCCTTATTAAAATGAATTATTTAACTGTTGGAAAAAATCGTCTGTTTTTATTTTCTCAGTTTTTAAGGAATTGAAACTCGGTAAATTATAAAAATATCGTATAAATTGCGATATTTCAACGTTCTTTCTGAAGCGTTTTGTTTCGGAAAATGTATTACTTTGTTTTTGAAGTTAGGAAAGAAAACGTTCTTCTTCTTTTAAACTTTGGTAAGATTTCTGTTGGTTTCTGTAAGCAACAAAATTGTTCTTATTTTTTCTTTTGGTTTATTTTTATATCATACTTTTAAGGAATTATAGTTGAATTATAACTAAAATCGAGTATTTTTTCTGCTGTATCAATTATTTAATAAATGAACTTTTAATTTTATACCATGGGCAAAGCCGTGCGGGTACCGCCAATTATAAATTTTGATATATCATCGGAAGATAATTTTTAAGATGCTGACATATGTTCTACGAAATGTAGGAGAAAAGGTGTAATGATCGACCTAATTTTTCGTCAATTAAGGGGGGGGGGGCGAGGTAAATCCCCAAGTCCCCTGCTTGGATGAGCCACTGGTCAGATGCAAAACTTTTTCTTTTTTCTCCCAAAAACGGACCATTAGCTCGCATGCTGGAGAACCAAGCGAAACCAAAACCTCATCGGTCCCTCAAAACGGAAAACAACCGACTAAATCGCAATTTTTTTTTCCCGACGAATGTTTCTTTATGGGGGCCTCGTTGGCCTAGAGGTAGAGTACTCTCCTCGTAAGCAAGTGGTCACGGGTTCGAGTCCCGCCTTGCCCATGGATGTTACTTAAACCTCTCGGTGCCGTAAATCTGTCCTGTGCTTGTCAGGAGGCAAAGCGCAAAGCACGCAGTCCTCATGTATGTCGAAGCTCATGGCTTCTGGAACCAAAAAGTTTCATTATGCTCCGTATCGCACGGAGTCGAAACGAGATGCAGGAGCGCGCCGTCCCACAAGTCAAAGAGAGCGGGGGCTCCGTCTCGAGCCGGCGGAGAGCGAGGGTTTTAAAATTGCAGATTTACGACGGAATCAGAAATCGTTAGCCGCCAGCTGGGAGAGGCTGCCATAAAAGCGGAGCCGGCCGGCCGCCATGTTTGGATACTTTCGCACGTCCATAGAGGCCATCACACCTTCATTCGGCATATTTGACCCCCGTTATCTCTTTGCCACGAACCGTCACTCTTCCACCTATCCTCCCCTTCTCCTTGTTACATGTCCTACAATAGTACACTTGCTGACCCGGAAAAAATCCTTAAAATGATGTCTTACTGTTGAAGCGAGATGAAGTATTATTCAAGTTACCGTTCACCTGCGAAAAAAAAAGCACCTGTGAGAAATAATATATAGGATAGTGGAAAGCTGGATTAGAATTCCGCTAAAGTAAAAACCTATTACATAATTGGCCCGGATTTCAGCTTATACACTTCCTGATATCACTAAGACGCTCTAACAACCACGCCAATGCGTGATAATTTTCGTAAGCTATTTACTAAAGTAATGTCATAAAAGACAGCGCAACCAGCCCTCACAAGGCATCAAATTGCAGAATTTCATAAACGATTTTCAAACTTTTCCCGGGGGTTTCAAGATACCCAATGCATCCCTGACAGGAGGATCCCTGGATCACTCTCCCGATCTCCTTGACGTTTCAAGACTAGTCAAAAATAAAAAGGACAAAATGGACATTAAAAAAAAGTAAATTACGAAAAGCATGGGCAGGAAAAAAAACGCCTATTGTAGGGGAGGGTGGGATAAAAATAAAACAAAAAATGAAGATTGCTTTCTTTAATTTTTTTAGGGGGCCCCATACCAGAAATGGCCTAGCGCGCCGTGAAGTCAAAATCCGTCCCTGTTCACAGCGAACACAAGTTCAGCTTTAAAATTTAATTTTCTGCAGAAAATGTAAAAAATGATTAGCTTTACGTTGAAATGTATATTTTTACTGCGTGGTTTTATCATTCAAGTCTCAACTTCAATTGAATTTAAAATCGCTTTATTTATAAAGATACAAGAATTCATACAAGATGAGAGATGCAGTCTAAAAAATCCCCGTATCTCTATCCGTTATATCCATAAAGTAATTTTTCGTTGAAAAGAAAAGATTATATATTTTAATATCCCACATAATGCCGAATTACGAATTAGTTTACAGATTAGGAAGATAAGAACCCTATTTTCTGTTCTTGAATTATTTGCAACAGTTATTTTGCAGAGAAACCTATTTTGAGGCAAACTGTCTCAAAAAGAAATGTTTCTCATTGGGATTACTATTTTAAAACTAAAATCCCTGTGAGAATCGAGGAAAACGAACCGATAGTAAGCGCGTTACTATGAGAGATTGTCACCACCATGGCCGAAACCACTTTTCTACCACAAGGTGTTTCTTCTAGTTTGCGCGTGGCGAGCGAGCGTTTCCAATGTCTATGCTCGGGCCCCCGTAAAACTTTCAGCTGAAACATCTCTTCCAGTTTTAATAGCAAAACTTTCTTTTTTTTGTGCTGAAATTAGGGTCAAGAGGGGGGTAATTGTGAAACGGGGAAATTCAGAACAAACGGCATTAGCGCAATTTCTGCAAGCAAGGAAGGAACCCCTCAAATAGCAGTAGCTAAGGCCCCTATATAGACGAGCCGACGCATCAAGATTGAGTTTGACCACTTTGAATCCAGCGCGTGTTTGAGGGTTGTCTTTTCGTGCGAGTTATCACTTTTTGGTAACTTTTCACGTGAATTTAACAAAGCTTGGCAATGTCCCTAAACTTTACTTTGGTAACCCTAGCTCCGCAACAATGAAAAATGAAAGTAAAAGTAAAGGAGTTGGATCTAAAGTGGTGAAACTTAAGCTTGATGCGTCGGCCTGTCTATATAGCGGCTCTAGCAGTAGCAATTGCAAGTTCACATCTTCATTATTAGGTTAGGGTTGTTTTTCCACTGATGTGGCAACACTGTACCCGCCATTTCCTTAGTTATCCTAAGCCTTATCACAAAAGTTGTCAAACAGTTTTTTACTGTCTTCAATTTCCATTCTGTTCGGACTGACAAAATTGTGCTAAGTTGTTGTTTTCATTATATTTGCCTTCAGTTATTAAGCCTTTAACAGGAATCAACTGGAGTTTCGCTGTCTTTTATTTTTAGCACCCTGCAGGAAGGTGTTCGTAATTACCCCGTATTTTTCTAGGTAGGGGTAATTATGAACATTTTTTTTCGGAGTAGTCTTTTCCACTTTCAGGTGCAATTTTTGATCCCAATAGTTATTTTGATCATTTAACGTTGATGTTTTGCAACGAGTTGTATGAAGTTGTCTGCAGGCTTTAACGCCCAAATGCCTCGCACTTATGTGAAGAAGACGCCAAAACCTCAGTACACCAATGAAGACTCATTAAGGGCTGTGAATGATATTGTAAATTGTGAACATGAAATACAGCGAGGCAGTGGACACCTACGCCATCCCTCTGAGTGTTTTGCACAACAGGATTAAAGGGGCAAAGTCGAAATTGGTCGGATGGGAGCAGGTCGCCCAACAGACATCCCAACTGAGGTGGAGCTAACTCTAGCAAAATGTCTAATTGCCAGGACTCCTATGGGGCAACGAGGAAGAGTTGAAAAACCTTATTCAAGACTTTGCTTTGGCTAATAGATTGCACGTCCGATTCAAAAATGGAAAGCCAGGTGATGACTGGCACATTAGTTTCATGAAGAATTATTCGAACATTTCTCTAAAAAAAAACAGAACTCTTACGAAAATCTAAGAAGAAAGCTATAGATATCCCTTCGTGATATATAATTTTTATGATGAAGTCAAGGAATTCGCTGAAAAGCCAGAGTAAGCCAAGGGGAAAAGCATGTTCATGTTCACCTCATGTACTATGGGGTAATTATGAACAATTGGGGTAATTAAGAACAAGAATTTTTAAAAAGACTTCCATCAGCCAAAAAACTAAAAAAATCTGGTATGGACCCCACACTACTTCCTTTTACGTGTAAATTTCTTAGTAGTTGCCTTAAGTGCTAAAAAAAGTGCTTGGAGTGAGCAAGGTAACAATTCAAATATTTACTCCCCTAATCTGCCACGAAACAATGCAAAAAATATTTTACAATGGTTAATTTTCTAAATATTGCTGATTTTAATATCATTCAGTGAATTTTTCGCAAAACATCGCCAATTGCGCCAAGTTGAACCCAAATTCAAAAAATAATTTTTTCGCCAAATTTATCGCCAACTTGGCGCCCGAACTGCTTGGCGACATATCGCCAAGTGGTCGCGCCAATTCATATCACTTGTGTCTGCATTGAAATTAACACTGATTTACCCCAAAAAAGGGGTAAAACACCCCCTTGGGAACATTCGAATGCAACCACAAGGGGAGGTGCACAACTAGACCATCCTCAGAGCCTACATACCAAGCTAGAAGCTTCTACGGCATATAGTTTGAGTTATGCGACACACATACGCACATACATCTGCACATACATTCGCACATATGTACATACAGACTTCACGAGAAAACTCGTCGTAATTAACTCGGGGTTGGTTGAAAAGGATTTTTCGGCTGCTTATATGTTGGTAGGTACGTATGCATGTACTGACAGGTCGAAAAAACTACTGAACATTCATTCGGAAGTGAGCAAAATCCAAATTTAGACTCAAATTTGAGTGATTTTTTTTTCACGATCACAATACTTCCTTTACTACGTAAAAGGAAGTAAAAACTGTCGCGTAGTGTAGTAGAGGAGTTAATAGTTGTTTCCGGTGGGTGTCCAGATTTTTAAGAGCAAGAATCTGAGAAACTGTCACGCCCAGCATTATAAGGTGATTCATGACCTCTCAGATTTTTTCCGAAAAATATTCATTATCTTATTGAAAGACGAAATCCAGAATGTTTTGTTCTAAAGTTGAGTTGTTTAGTTTTTGTGGATCCCTAAAGGTGAAGGTGCGGCATCAAAAATTAAGCTGATTTTCAAGATATGGAAGTTGCTGTGAGCCAAAACTCTTACCAGGATCTGTTTAACTCCAATTTTCTTTTTGTATATGGAATACAGAAGGTTGAAACTTTACAAAATGAATGTTAAATTTGTGTTAAGTTGTTGTTGTAAGGTCAGTGAAGGCCCTCAAAACAAGGCATTTTTGAGGTCCAAAAACAGCTTGTACATTTCAGTTGCCACGGCAAAAGTAGTATCGTTTGAAAGACCAGTGTAAGCACTTTAAAATGATGTATAAATAACCGAGAAAAGTTCAACGTGCTTTTAGTTGCGTAAGGGCGAAATATGAAAAATGTCATATTTTACCGATATTCAAACGATCATAACTTCCCCTGCCAACAACATATTGAAATATTTTATTTGCCAATGTCATACTCTATTCTTTGTCTTAACAGAACAGTTGAGTCCTTTGAGGCGAAATGCTTAAAATTTTTTTACAAAAAATGCACAGGCAAAAACACATTTTCTCAGATTCTTGCTCTTAAATAAGACATGGCGCTCCAGAGAGCAATTATTAGCGTGCGAAGGTGTAAAAATTGTTATAATTACCCTAAACTGACCCTACTTTTCAATGGGGAATTTTCTTCCTGAATATAAGTTTCGGGACCCGCAGTCCGTATGAGAAGTCAGATTTCGCATTTTTTGACTGTTTGTTTTTTTGCTTCAAACTTTCGATGTGCCAACAGAGGTGTATGAGTCCGCAGAATACAATGCGAAGATCGCGTTGTGAGAGTAATTCTCGATCACCATCGAGCCGAGTTATAAACGACGTAGTCACCCTTTTGCGAAGCTTAATGTAAAATAAAATCGAAAGCTTTTTTCTTTTCTTCTGTTCGACTTTCCCCTTCGGCCACCCAATCGAACGTTTTCCTTCTTTCTAATCTCACGCCTCGTCGCCCCCGAGACTTTCCCGCTTCTTTCCCTGGGGAGGGCTCGAAAAATCCAATTAACACAAATCTTCTGTCGGATTAGCTTGTCATTTGGAAGCGACTGCCAGGAAATGGATGGGCGCATAACATTAATTAACAAAATATTATGTAATAATGGAAAAACTTTTTTTTTTTCAACATTGCTCCAAGCGTTGTCAATGTCTTGTAATAAAACCATGAAAGAAAAAAAAAACAGTATAAGAGAAACATAAGATTACATGTATAAGGAAGCCTTTTATTAGAACAATGCCCACACGATAAAATCTCCCCACAATAATTCAATATATCACCTTAAAAAAAACTGACCTCTTGAATTCAAACTGTTTTTCGTGACCACGAATTGCGAAATGATCCTACTCGCTGTGGTTCCAGTTTCTTTAGATGGAATGGAATGGACCGGGCCCGACTAACTAAAAGTGAGGCCCACGTCCGGCAATATTTTGGGGACCCCCTTCTATGTTCGGCCTTTTCAAGTCAACAAAAAAAATCTTTTAACTTTTTCACAGTGGCGATACAATAAGCCCCTTTTGGGGCTCATTGTATGTAGCTCTGTAAGGCCCTATGAGTGGCACTGTATGCATAATGTCTAGCCCTCATACTGCTTTTTATATCCATTTTAGCTCAAGAGTTTTGTAGCTAATTCTCACGAAAAAAACTTTTTTACTTACATAAAATGAACTAAATAAGAGAAATACTAATTAATCATCATAAAAGATAGTTGTTCTTTTTCAATTCATGAACCCTTATTTTTTTTCTTAAAGATACATAGGGGAAGACCGCCTAATATTGAACACCCTAAGAAGAGCAGATTTGTGTCGCTCAATGTGAAACAAAACCAAAATATAAAATAGGGCATCGTAAGCTACATTTAATCAGGAACCACCCTAGGAGCTTATATTTTCTGAAAATATGGAAATTATTTTTTAAAAAATTATATTGCAAAAAGTTGCAAAAGTTCAATTTAGCGCCTATATTGAACCATGCGCTTCCTAAATTGGACCGTACCAGGAAATCATAGATAAAATTTTGTTTGAACTATACAGCTTCTTTACAGGATTTGCAATAAAATTGCCTTTGCTTCGGCCTCACTTAGGCTTTACTGATAAATTCACCGATGGCATTTCATGCACTTAATCATGTTTTGCACTTCATCTCTATGACAAATATTGCAATAACAATTGTTTTGTGCAGATTTTGCTTCTTCTTGTGTGACTTTTTCTGTTCTATGCTTTTTTCATACCGCGTTAGGATGATTACTAAGATAGACTTCCTTTTTGTTCTGTCTATTTTTTTAGGCAAAATTGATATGTGAGCCGGCTTTACAAAGTCATAGTTAGAGTAGACAATCATGTTTTTAAGAGAACTATCAGCTGATTCTGCTGAACTTGTACTAATTTAAGTCGTACGTGTACATGGTGAACAACCTACACCGAACATGTAACCTGTTCACTTTGAGTAGTTTTATCTGGACCAGCATCTGCTCCAGCCAAGTCAATGTCATTAAACACATTTCAATTAACAGGCCAAACTCCTGTTCCTTGGAATTAACTCACAGCATTTGCCATGGCCTTGATTGTGGTTTGTCCATAAGAGTTACGAAACAGTTCTTCTATGCTATATTGGGTAATGAATCTCAATAGATATTCTCGCATCCATGTATCACATGCTCCATTAAAATATGTAGACAGAGACTGACAAAGGACCACATCTACGTGCATGGTGTGATAAAGAGAAAGTATTATTATATCTTTCTCGTTAGCTAAGTTTATTGCATTTATGTTTTTTATGTAAGTGCTGTGCCTATCCATTAATAGAAGGACATTATTTTTACATTGCCCTGCCAAACGGTTTTGATGAAATATTGCATCAATTGTGTAAATTATCGTTTGTAATCCAACCTTTTTTTGAACAAGCGTATTGCGCAGCAGGTGATGCTTTTACGATAAGCCCATACATAGAACGCAATCTTTTGAAAATAAGCATGATGGGGGGGGGGGGGAGCAATTCTTTTGAATAGCCAGCAAATAGCCAGTGTGTTTCTACACGCGCCTCACTCATTACTGCTCCAACCTGGTGCTTACTTTTATACGTCAATATATTTTTGGACTTTTAAACTGTGAAAAGACCGGTTTCATCTACATTGAACATTTTAGTAGCATATAAATTGTTTCTTTTTAAAATCTTTTCGAACACATCAAATAATTTCATATTTTTCTCTCGGTAAAAAAGCACGAATTTTATTTAAGTTAATAACTAAGTTTAACAACCTAAAACTGCAGCTCAATGGATGAAGAGAGGAAAAAAAAACATATTTTAAGAAGTTGCAGCTTCTAGAAAATGTACTTGATAAAAATAAAATTTTATAAAAAAAAGTAAAACCGACTTCAAAAACGCAGCTGAAAAGTGCTCTAAAAAGTAAAAAATAAATTTATTCTTTGAACACCATCGATACTTCTTTTAAACATGAGTTTTGAAGTCGGTGCCGAAAGAGTTAATAAAATCATTCGTACCCATTGATTGTACCATTTGATTGATTTTTCCTCTCAAACAACACTTGAAATTGATTATGAAACATTTATGGTTGTTTTTATTATGAAACATGTAACCGAAGAATGGGCACGAATGATTTCATTAACTGTTTCGGCACCGACTTCAAAAACTTATGTTTAAAAGTAGTATCGATGGTGTTCAAAGAATAAATTTATTTTTTACTTTTTAGAGCAATTTTCAGCTGCGTTTTTGAAGTCGGTTTTACTTTTTTTTAATAAAATTTTATTTTTATTTCATTCTTTCCAGTGTAAACGTATACCTGGAAGAGTGCCATGTTGCCATCATGACGCTTCATCTCACTTTATTAACGCGTCCAAAATTTTAACCGATTGCCACTAAAAAAAATTATGTTAATTTCTTGGACGGCGAGAAAACGTTTCCCCTGTGTACCAAATGCCACCAACACCGAGCCTCCCCCAAACACATTTTGGACTGTCTCGGATTTTCCAGAGAGGATGTTTACTCGTCTCCTCTGCTGGTTGCGGACTTCCTCAGGGTCAACGGTTTACTTGAGCTGGTCTGACTACGTCAGACCAGTTAGGAGATAAGTAGAAGAAGAAGAAGAAAATACAAGTTTTCAGCCGATTATACGGATAAAACTGGCCAAAAGGTTAATCTGCAAAGTGGCCATTTACTGCCGATTCATTATAAGTGCATCACTACATTTAACCTTTAAAAGTTAAGGTGATGGGACCTGATAGGAGCCTGGAAATATATTTTTTAAAAAATTGGGGAAATCAGGACTAAATATTTTCCATCAGTAAGACTGCGGTTTGCATGCCGCATAAGCGTATGACGTAGACGCTGCATTTTTTTTTCTGCAGCTTGAAAATCCACCGACTCGCTCGAGGATCGAACTGATACTCTTGCCAGCGAGAGCCCAGCGTCTTTACCGTAAAGCCACTCTATCGGCGAGCGACATAGCAAAGAGTGTGCGCATGAAATTCCGTTCATGATGCGCAAAGAGTATGCGAATGAACGGAATTCTGAAGATTTCCCTCAATTTCTTCAGGATTCCGTTCTCAAACCCCGCATCATGGGACCATGAGACCACCAGGAAGGTGTACCCTTTCAAACAAAAAAAAATCCAAATCGGACTATTCAGTAAAAAGTTATGCGCGGTCATACATTAAAAAAAATGTACCGTTCGACTAGAAAACCTCCTCCGTGTTTTCGTCGGTTAATAAAAAGGTTTTAATGAATATCGCGAATAGGTGCTAAAGTATGCTTAAAATAATTTTTACTACTTTTTTTCATCAGACGAGTCACTTATTTTATATCACGATTAATGAAAAGTCTTGTTTAAATCATATTCTTAAATTGCACCACCGGTCCAATATAGGAAAATTTTTTCGGTTCAATAAAGGAAAACAAGCCATTTTTCATTCTTCAGCTTATTGCTCGGTCAAAAATTACCACAATCGCGGATGTAAATACATAGATGTAATCCTTATTAACCCTCGTGGGTTCCTTGGGGTCATATGTGACCCCAATGCAATTTCTGTTTAATATATTTTGTTAATCAACCATTTGTTTTTAATGGCATTTTGTGGCTTTTGTTCTTCTAGTTTTCTATTCAAAATAATGCTATTATTGTGTTTTATTTTTCCCGAATTGCATTTTTTGCACATAAGACCCTTGGGGTCACTTCCCCAGAAGGCCAAAAAAAGAGGACGTTGCAACTTTTGTCCAAGAGAACTGGACAGAAAATGCATTGAAAAATGTCATAAGTGTTTGAAATTCACTTGCAAAAATCATGTTTTTTCAGGTCTGTAACAGATGTAAATAAATCTACAGTTATTGTAAGTTTTGCTCTAAAATTATAATTTTAATTCATAAACTAAATTTTACTTTAATTGTATCTTTTTATTTTTTGTTTTTTTAGCATTAAAAAGTGTGTGAACTTAAATAATGCATGTAACATTCAATAATTATAATGAATTAATTAAAGGAAGCATTAGGGTCGTTTATGACCCCAAGGGTCTTGAGTGTAACTGAAATGGGAGAGACCCACGAGGGTTAAACACAGATTATAATACTGTAACAGCATTTTACCTCAATTCACAAGTTTTTGTATTATACTGCTAGAAACAAGTCCGTGAAATAAGATTTTGCACGTGTTCAACACAAATCTAGCCGTAACTCACGCTAAACAGTTCGAAGACTGGTGAAACTTCATACACATTGATTTTATTTCTAAAACTTTATATTTTTACCGTTAAAATGTGGCACAGACCTCTGCACTAGATTTTAAGAACGAGGTCCAATTTAAGCAGTGGTCCAATATAGGCGGTTTCCCCTAATTCTTTAATACTTTGCATCAGTTTTTAGAAAATGAGGGGCCCCATAGGAAGATGAGGCCCCAGTCCCAAGGCTAGTTGGCCTGTGCCATAATCAGGTTCTGGGAATGGACGTGGAGAAGAAAATTCGCACCCGTGCCAGTTATGACTGATGATTTTCTAGCTCAGGTAATATGAGGCATATCCATAAAAAGGAATGGATCACAAGGATGCGGTAACGAGCATGCGGTAATTATGGCACTCGCACAATCGTCCTCACGATTGTACAGTGCGCCCACTATCAAGTTAAGATAGAAAGAAACCGTGATGGCTCAAAAATGGGGGGGGGGGGGACCTTCACTCACTGGTAACAATGACTCTCATATTCTTAAAATAATAATTTAAAAAATGTCAATTCACGATGCGCAGTTTTTTTTCTCACGGGATGCATCCCTCGAATCATCCGCTTAAAACTCTGAGTCAGATTCTTTCATCTACTTTGTTCTGAGTGAATTTGAGTAGGTATGGGTTTTTTCATCCAAAGTTCGAAAGAGCTGAAGAATGAGGCATTTCGCCTTAACACAGCTCAAAAGTGATTGATTTGACTCACCTTACCCGACTACTGCATCTCTTGGGAATGGAAGGTACGCAAAAAGTATTCTTGACAATACTATCGGAAACAGAATGGATAATCTGTAGCTGAGCAAGAACGTTTAGAATTTGTAAAATAAACCGATTCGACACTTTAAGAAGCAACAATTTAATGATGCAGATCTAAGTCCCTCCAGAATGGATGGCTATCGAACCTGTCATCGGGGAAAGGGTCGATTAAGAATAACTGATGTGCATTAACTTCTAACGTTCAGTCATGTTTCCTAACATCTTATCTCTTTCTACAGATACCACAAGACTTTAAATATTCATTACAAGAGGATGAAAAACAAAAGAAAATCATACATACTGTCTAATCTTTTTTCGCACGACCTTCCTCGCAATTGCGCATGCCCTAGGTCTCTTCTGGTTTCCTCAAAATAGGGGAAAATGTCAAGTAACATTCAACAGGAAGTAAGGAGCGAAAGCACCGGCAAGTGCGTCTCCAAAACCTGTCACCCCTTTTTCAAATGGAAGCGCTCGTAACCGCCGGGCGCTGAGTTCGCAGACAGACATTACGAACAAAACTTGCTGTCATTCACTTAGCCTAGAAACCATCTATACGTCATGGTATGCATTTGTTTTCCCGCTTTAGACAGTGACTGCAGCGCCCTCTATAGTTCATAGGAGTCGCAAATTGCAAAGGGACAAAATGTTGCGCAATAATTTTGCACCAAAGTGCAGACGTCAGTAAAGCACTTACTCAATGTATCAAATGTATGAAATCTGATGTTGTTGCTATTCCGGGCGAATGCTATCGACGGGGCATTTCATTTTTTCATTTCTTTAAGGAGGCCCGAAACACCGAGGGCCACAAGAGAGGAGACGTCACCGGCGAAAGGAAAAATTGACGTCCGCCACTTTGGATGCCGTCGTCGCGTGCATGATGGCGGCACCACATGTCGGACGGACCGCCTCAAGGCCTGTTCACATTACGGCCGTTCCGTCCGAACGAAGTGGTGTTTCGGGAGTGATGGACGGAGGTAAAAAGTTTCGAGCATTCGCACTCGCTCCGTGCGAAAGTCACGTGACGGTATTCCACCCCTAATTATAAAGAGCGCGCCCCTGGCGACAGCCAATGAAACCAAACAACCGGTCTGCTTTCGGCCCCGACGACATCTAGCATTCTAGAAAGGCGACGGAAGCCGATTTTTCGGCGTGCTGTCATGGCAACTGCTTTCGAAAACCAGTTTCGCAGCGAAAAATTCAGTTTGGACGGGCGGATCGGTCGTAATAATGTGAATCGGCCTTTCAGCCCCGCGACGGCCAATCGATTCTCCCGTCGCCCGCAATCGATCGATGGGGGGAGATTGTGGACGAGTTGTCGAAGCGTCCCTCTTCTATTTCGGTCGACGCAAAAGCCACGGTCAAGGCCGTCGCGAACCCTTGCCGATCCGCTCAGAAATACACAAACATGGGCGGCTCCCAGACGGGAGGTCACCGCGACTTCTCAAGACTTTCGCGAATCGAGATGTGAGGGAGATGATGAGATTTGCAATGGTGTTTCGCCTGTCAGGAGGAATCATATAAATGTACGCGTTCCGATTATAGCTTATGGCTCAGCGCGCACAGCTTAGTTCTTTGGAATGCAGCTATTCTTTGGAATACAGCTAATCCAGATGCAATGAGCTTTTTCTGATTTATTCGAGTATTATTTGTTCTAATTTCGTCCTCGACGAAGGTCCGGGATGCTTGAAAAGGCCCGAAAGGTTGGCATGTAACGACTTGATTTGGTAAGTTGCAGCTTTTCCTTTTTGCTTTGAAAGAGATTAGTAAAACAGAACTTTCGTTTTAACAAAATGATTTTAATAATTTAAGCCACACATGAAACGAAATCATTCTGTAAAGGGAACACCGTCAGAAATCTCCAATCGATCCCCGCATTTGCTAAGATCGGTCCTGTGCACTTAAGGTTACTTTAAAACACACACACACACACACACACACACGCATAAATATAGTCAAACTCGCTTCGCTCCGAGACGATACTTTTCGAAACATATTGCTAAACTGCGCCGTTCGGAAACATCGAGCAAATACAACGCCCCATCCGCTCCTGAAAGATGAAGAAACAGAACTTATGGCCTTGCTTCGCACTCCACGTTTCGTCTTTTTCCGCCGTCGTTCCTTTTGCATTAAAATCCCATCAACCGCCTCCGCCCCCCCCCCGACACTTCATTAGAGAGACGCCCCCATCCCGGCCGCATACAGACAACAACGAAGGGGCTGCCGGGGCGTGCCATTAAATGCTGAACCCCTTCCGAAGTGACGCTGGTTAGGTTGAACGTCACGCGTTGAAGACGCGGCATTCAGTGCCGTCAGTTGCTGTTTGGGTTGAATATCGCGCATGACTGACTTCCCGCGCAGCTAAAAGTTGAGCTGCTTCCAATGGATTGCGTGGAACATACGCATTCACAACACGTCGTTCACTGTTGAGCTTCCAATTGGTAGAGCCCCTCCGCTCAGTTGGTATCATGGATTACGTATCATATCGTACACTGTTAAAAATTTTCCTGAAATTTTACGGTAAAAGTTACTGGCATCCATGTTGGGCCGTGGTGGCCCGATCGGTAAGGCATCGGACTCGTGTCCGGAGGGACTCGGGTTCGATCCTAGCCGATCAAAAATCCACCGTCTTGATTAATGGTGGCTGGGAGGCGTTAAAAATGTCGTGGTCACAAAGTCCTCCGAAACGACACCTCTGGAGGTGCTGGGCCTAGGGTTTGCTCGACCCTGGGTTCTGGTTCAAAATTAAGAACAGAGCGCTCTTCAGGGCCCTATCCCGGTTAAA
This sequence comes from Uloborus plumipes, assembly GCA_038373865.1. Lineage (NCBI taxonomy): Eukaryota > Metazoa > Arthropoda > Arachnida > Araneae > Uloboridae > Uloborus > Uloborus plumipes. The sequence goes on along the minus strand of JAXGGA010010431.1, from coordinate 28,216 downwards.
CCACGAAGCTGTGGTAGGTACGGGGGACCCTGGAGGAGTGAAGTGAAGTGAAGTGGCATCCATGTTGCCAGTAACTTTTACCGTAAAATATATTCGTCCCTCTTAAAACAGAACAAGGGTCAGGGTCGCGTTGTTTTATCCGGAGCTCGAGTTGAGGGGGTCTTTATGTAAATTCCACTGCCAGTATAATCTTTTGCATTACTCTTTGCATCTACTACCGCCTGTATGGACCTGTACTGCATCACACGGTGTCGAGCTTATAATGACCAGAAATAGCTGTCTGAGATGTTCTTCAATGTGCGATGTTTTGTTTGCTGTGGGTTTGTCAAATCAAAATGGAAGCTCGGCACTCCCTCTGTGAGATCAATGCGAGATCTCAACGATTGAGGTTCGACCTCATCAGAGATCAAGTTTTGAGAATCTGCCAAGCTGGAGTTTCTTGCTCCTTTGACTGCTGTGTCGAGGGTGCAGGTGCATGGATGTTGGGGGCCGCGGCTGAAGATTTCATCAAAGTACTTCACTAAGTCAGATCTTCTCCTCATATGCGGTGGTTGAAAGTTTGTTTCCAACAGGGCAACACTGGAAGGGCAGCCGTTCTTGAGAGCATCAATGATTCTGGCGGCACTCGGCTGCACACGCTTCAAAGAACACAAGTGAGTCACGTGCAATAAGACGCCTGTGACGGAGCGGGACTGACGTATGTGTATGAGTCAATGTTATCTTTTTGCTCATCCTCGAATTATTTTCCCTAAAATCACTAACTCATAACTTTTCATGTAATTCTTATGACACATCTTTACTGTTGCTAACAACAACAACAACAAAAAAATTCCTCGGTTGTTTATTTTTATTTATGTAACAAAATCTACTGACTTATCGACTTCAAATGTGCCGCTCCGTCACGTGGAATGGTTCTTTTGTATTTTTGGAGTGTCGTTTTGTAATTTTCCTTCATGCGGTTTTATATTTCCTACTCTCGAATTCAAAGTACAACTTTTACTGCTCACAGTAGTTTGTCGTTCTCCCATTTCGGTTAGAATTGCGGTTTATTTTGTTTGAACTGGACATTCATCCGGACAACCCGGATTCAGTGTCAAGGCATATTCACATTACGACCGATCCGTCCGAACGAAGTGGTTTTTCGGACGCGACCGACGGACGGAGGGGAAAAGTTTCCAGCGTTCGCATTCGCTCCGTTCGAAAGTCACCTGACAGTATTAGCCCACAAATTATAAAGAGCGCGCACCTGGCGAGAACCAATGAAGTTGCTACCGAAAAACCGGTTATCCGTCAGCGCCGACCACATCCAGCATTCTAGAACGGTGACGGAAGCCGATGGTTCGGCGTGCTGTCACGGCAGCGGATTCCAAAAACCAGTTTCTCAGCGAAAAATTCGGTTCGGACGGCCAGATCGGTCGTCATCTGAATAGCGCTTTCAGTCCGGATTACTGAGGCAGTGCACGTACATTTTTCGCGTTTCCCAAGAAGCTGAGCCAACATTTCTCGGGCGTCCGAAGTGGGGGCCACAGAGTGGCGGCGCACAGAACCCTGAATTAAAAATGTCGCCCTTTAAGCGAACATAAAAGTCACTGAAAGCCTACGACAGAAAGGGCCGTCAAAACGACGCGGGTACGTCTAATGGACATCCCGTGTACCTCCTAAGAGCGTTCTCGTCGCCTCGTTGAAAAAGGACTCCCGCGGGTGCAGTTAATCTCCCTCTCTTTTTCTTGTCCCGATTCGGCAGAGGTGTCGGTGTTCAGTTGGGGATTTTCTCATAGGTGGCGCTCTTTCTTTCCCGCCCCCAATGGGTGGAGAGAAGGCGAAAAAAAGCGCTGATGCGGGAAAAACGGAGATTCCAGGGACGTAAAATAGGGGTTTCCCTGTACATTGTTGATCCCCATCCAAACGTTTGTCGTTCATTCTTTGTCGGGAAGTACGGATTGACTTTAGAGTTCGTTTTAACGAGGTCCAACTCTATATTGTATGAGATTTTAAAAAGGTAAAAAGAAGAAAAGGTTTTTTAATTAGTAACTTACTTGCGGGCAGGGCAAGTATATTCGAGCGTCAAAGGAAGACCGCGGGAAATAACCGCGCCAATGGATCATTTCAAAACTCGCGGATCGAATATCTTTCCGGCTCGGTCGGTCTCTATTTTCGAGAACCATCCGAAAAGAAGGACCCAGGGGAGAGGAGAAAAAGGGCAATAACAAATCCCCCTCCCCCGCGAAATAAGAAATGGCTTTCCGACCATCCGTCTTCTTCAGACGATGAATAATGGATGGGATCCGCACCTGTTCTTCCGCCCAGGTGGCGCTGCCCGCGCTATCGATCTGTTGCCACCGGATCCGCGGCAATGTGGGAAATAGTTGAGATATAACTTACGTGCTTCGAAATGAACAAATCGAAAAGTTGTTCTGAAACTTATTTAGTCTAGTCAATACGTAGAGAAAAACGGACTTGCCTAACAAGAAATGGTCTCTAGAAGAGTTTTTTTTTTTAATTTGTGCATATTAGTGTCAACATGCAAAAACCAAAATATCCAACAGGAAAGACCTCGAGAGAACTTTCGGGGGCCGAAAAACCGCAAAAATTAATAACTTTTTGTGGTTTCTTCGAAATATCTCAGAAATGGTAAAAGTCAGCAGAAATTGAAAAGAACAAATGCTAAGGAAGATTAAATTCATAACAACTTTCATGCGTAAAACTTTTTTGTAGCAAGAATAGCAAGCGCGGTACCATATCTTGGCAGTCGGTATTTTTTCTGAACTCAACAGCTAGCCAGAAGACAAATGGAAAATCGGGAAAACGCAGGAACCCCGCGGGAAGCTGTGTGACTTTGGAAATTGTGTGTGTTTCACAAGTGAGGGAGAAATACCGAAACAAACCTTTCCCTTTAATATAAACAGGTACGGGGTATCCCGGAGTGTGTGGACGTCATCTATCCACGAATCATGTGACATAGGCCTGCATTACTTACTGAATGTCTTTAAATTCAACTTCTTTTCTTAAGAATTTCGGCAGTCTCTAAGACCTCCTATTCCGATACCGGGGCCAGTAGGCCAAACAGTTTTGTGTCCAGAAGCATGTTTCGCTAGACTCTTTCGACTTTTTCTGATTGAACGTCTTTCTATGACGACACTATCGTACGGATTTTATAAGCAGCGAATTTAAACACAATTTCATATCATTGTATTTTTTGTACAATTTATCTTGTTATTAATTTTTGATAAGTCAACCATTCGTGAAGTGTCGTCTGGTGCCAGTATCTCTATCGAAGTGGGGTTTACATAAAAAAGCAGCACCGGATTGCGGAACTCGCTATCTGCCAATCGCAAGACAATAGGTTGAGGAGGGTAAAGCCACCGTCTTGATTCCTCAAAAGAAAGATAGAAACATTTTCTGAGAAATTCATTTTCCCATTGATATGTATGATAAATAAATATATAAATAGATATATAAAATTTAAAAAAAGTGCAGCAGTGTTTCTAATGATTGTAGCCATTGGCGTACATAGCGCCCCCGCGGCGCGGGGGGGGGGGGGGCGTAAGAGGTTTGAGGGCGCGACCCAGAAAAATAGCACAAAAGTTACACGGGGGAAATACGTTTTATATTTTTATAGTTGGAGGGGGGTGCACTTACAAATTTTTCGGGTGAGCGCACCTTAGTCTATGTACGCTACTGATTGTAGCATTCGCATATCTTTTTTTTTTTTCTTTTTTCGCTCCACTTCTTTCTGCGCAATGATTACGGAGTGGCAGCTCCCACTCCGTCTTATTTAAAGCGCGCCATTTCGGAGAGGGGGATGCAAGACCCCCCCCCCCCTTATTCGATTTTAAGCGATGTATTGGTGGCGCATCGCTAATGAGTCCGCCCTTTGTCTCCCGCCTCCGCTAATGAGTGCGTAAAGAGTGCGCCCGGCGAACGATCGGCGTGGAAATGATTAAAAAAATAAAATAAAAAAAAACCCCTCGCATCTTAAGCATTTCTGCGAGAGCACTTCGTAAATTTTAATGAGTGCTTCTTCTCTTTCGAACTTGAAACGTCGTCTGCTGCTGAGTGTCGTTGTCGATTTTTTGTGTCAGACTCCTCGATGATGGATGGTCTCCACACACAAGAACTGACGAGTCCTTTTTTGAGCAATCACGGGTGCCTTTTGAGCTCACTTGACCATTTTTGATGTACCTTTGATTTATAAATAAATCCAGCTCGTCGTTTTTAATACTTATTCAGAGAGACTCATGACTGTCGTCATGGTTGCAAATCGTCTGCGCTGCGCGAGGCTTCCTCCAAGCAGATTTTGCAGTAAAGAAACATTCTATTTTTGCGTAAAATTCTAATTTGCATTTCCTTTTTAATTCGCTTTTATTAATTTCACAAGTGGGTTTGTTTGTTCGTATGTATGTAATTCTGAATAAAGGATAAAATTCACGTTCTTTGCAAATATAAAACTAATATCTTTAATACTATTATTAATACTAAAGGCTAAACTATATTACATGCGTTGATGTATTATAAGTGCACGTAAACTTAGCGGATATACTCTAAATGCGTATTTTTTAGTTTTTTTAACCACACTCATGTCCATAAATGGAGGACAATGCAAGTTCAGGCAGATAAAGAGTCGGAAGCAAAACTACCACTTATTCATGGATATGCCCTTGTGCATAATCCTAATCTAGAAAACACCCATTCGCAATAGGAAGGTTGACCGATCAACCGTTCAAACAGGGACGTCATTTCAAGTTTTTCCAGGGGGGGGGGGCAAAGGGTCCAAACACAATGCAATTTCATCGGAAAACATAAAAACCATGCCCACTTATGTGTAAATACATTGATTTCTCAAAGTCGCAAAGGGTCCAAACACAATGCAATTTCATCGGAAAACATAAAAACCACGCCCACTTATGTGTAAATACATTGATTTCTCAAAGTCAGGGGGGCAATTGACCCCCCCCCTGCCCCCTAAATGACGGGCCTGCGTTCAAACGGTAGGTGCGGCGGACCTCAGGGTGTCAAATGTCAAAAATAGGACGGGTGCGGCTTTCCTCTCCGATATTATTTGTTCGTTCTGATCCCCGAGACCAGCAGAGCTAGATCAGGTCCATGAGTCTGTTCATCCGTAGAAAGTCAAGAACCATCAAGGGGTTTTGGATAAGATCCAATTTGGAAAGCCCCAGACATGATAAAATATGCTCAGGAGAGGCCTGAGCAGAAGAGCACTTAGTGCACATCTCGTAGACTCTAGTTCCGTTAATGAACGTCATTGTCAGTAGATGGCCGCTAAGGAAACGGGAAAGAGCAGTTTGGTCTTTTCTGCTGCCTTTTGCCATCAGAGCGCCGCCAGGGCGATCACTCTGGTACCACGGATGCTTTGGCGGTTTCAGCCAAGCTGCCCTATTCTCTGCCCTGGAAGTTGAGAATAGTTCGGTAAGCGTAAGAGGGGTCCTTGGCACCGTGATTCCTCTCCAATATAATTCCATTCAATTCATTTCACAATCTTTGGCCATTCGTGGTTGCGAAAAAGAAAATTTAAATTCAAGACTCCAGTGAATGCCAGGGCCTGGATGCAGGGCGTTTTATTTACTTACTTATTTATTTTTTGTCATTACAAACGCATGATTATTTACATTGGTAACAAAATATACTTCGTGCAAACGATCTTTTCCCCTGGATTATTACATTTTTCAGCTGAATTGAACGGTATAACTGAATCATCGAAATGCATTTCGGATGCTTTTTGGTGACTCTAGCAGCTACGCCTAACTGACATTTCAGTTTATTGACACACAACTATTTTTAAACAAAGAAGTAACGCATGATCAAAGCGTTTTCATGCATTTCTTTGTTTCATTTTACTGTATAAACAGGCACGAGGGAATGACTGTTGCAAAGAACCTTTTTTGGTTCTATGCTTTCTAGTGAATTCCAAAAATAAACCTTCTACAACCCGAAAACAAAAATATGCTGCAATATCTTCTGTGATGTCAGAGCAAGTTAGAAAACTCTTTGTTTAAAAAAAAATGATTTTATTTCGATTCTCGGAAGGAGCTCGCTACCCGCTGAGGACAAACTTAGCAACACTTAGCACACTAAAATAATTTTTAATGAAAATTTCATTTTAAATGGTTTCGTTTACTTAACTTATACAATTTTTTGAAGTAACGCTACCAACAATGTGAACTTTTCGTTTGTTTTCCGAGAAATTATTTTAAATATTTCTATTATCACTGGGGACAAGTGATGGAATGACGTTTTGGTACTTTTGACTTGAACAAAATAGTTCAATATAAAAGGTTTGGCTTCAATTATCTTGTTAAACTCTGCTCTAAAAAGTATTTAAACCCATAAAAATGTATATGATTCATAAAACGTTGTTCCATTATTACGAGGACATGAAAATGACTGTTTTTGCGAGAATGACCCACATGTTTAGTTAAAAATATTGCTAGACATACAAACAGTGCAAATAATTGACCATTTCACTTTGTCCCCCACACCCCTCTTACATTGCAATGTCAGTCCGGACTGAGCTGAGTGCGATTAAAGAGAATTCGGACGAGCGAGGGCTGTCTGTACTCACCGTTCTGGCTGGGGAGCGCCCTGGGGGGCAGGGGCGGGTCCTCGTCCTCCTGTTCCGCCCCCAGGAAGTGGTCCTCGTCCTCCTCCGAGAGGACCCCTCCTCCGTCGGGGTCCTCAGGGTGGGCCTGGGGGAGAGAAGAGAGGCGACATCCATGAGAATTGAAGGGGCAAGGGGATGAAGATGACATTTGAATTTTGCCGATTTACACAAATTCAGAATAGTGTTTGTTCCATTGTGGTAACTCACCAACACAATTGAAGGGGCAAGTGAATAAAGGTGACATGTGACAATTGTTTCAATTTCTAGAAAAATCGTTCAAAAATATTATTACCCTTTATCCATGGGAAAAGGTAAGTTTTTCAGAAATTGTCACACATCACCTTTATCCACTTGCCCTTCAATGTTGCGCATTTTGTAAGCAGATATTATTTTTATGCTCTTTCGTGCTCAATGAGTCGTGTAAGCCTGCTACATTCGGTGTTTGTTGCATTCATTTCCACTTAAAATTATTATAGTAGCCTTATCCATATGTTGATTTGCCCGCTTTACAGCATTTTTGGCGACATTGCATTTCAATCAGTGATAACTCGTGAGTGATTGCTCCTCATCTCCCACAGTAGCTCCTGCCCAGCCAGAGGTTTTCCGCTGGCCTCACATCGAGGCCTATGGCCTTCTGGCTTTTAGCGACTCTCTTCACCCCCGACGGCAAGAAAAGCTCGCTGGCTAGGCGCTCCATAAGACCCCTACTATGTTAGGATTGGCCCTAACAGTAATTCTTCTCCTTGCCCACTTGTACAGAGCGTGGGGCAGGTCCCTCGCTCTGCCATTTCCTACGCTTTGTAAATACATACGTAATAAACTATACACAATAAACTATAGTAATTTTGCACATACATTTAACCCAGTCCTCCCATTTTTTCATGTCAGCTCAATCATGTCTTCTCTCTCGTCCAAACAGCGAAATTTTTTTCGCAATTTTTTTCTCACGATCTGTATATCTGTATCTGTAATGATTGCTCCAAGGGTCATGCGGAGACGGGTTGCGTGATATGCAGAAAGAAAAAAAACTGAATAAGTTTTGCTGTAAAGTTTTTGAACAGTTATTATTTTATGTCCTTTTGTTTATGATTTATTATGAACTCGCCAATTTCGACGTTAATTCCATTCATTTCCACTCAAAATGATTGCAGTTCTGTCCCCTTGCCTGCCATGCACCGTTTTACATTGTGTCTATAAGACCGGGGAGAAAGACCTCAGTTGTGCCAAGCTTGGCGAGTTTTGTCGACACTTCGACCTCACCTGTAAATAGTTCCTTATAACGAATGGCCAAGCTACCTTGTATCATTTCCAGTTTGTATCCGTCCCGGTTACGTTCCTGAATGAATTAAGAGCAGTCTTGGATGGAATTCTGCTAGATTTTACTGACGTTTTTAGGTTTATCTTAGACGGGTATAAATAGGGGGCACTGTTATATTGATGTCTTATTACCCCTTTGATTAATATATATTTTTTAATTGAGGGTCCCGCAAAATCTTTTTGCCCAGGGCCTCGCAAAACCTAGAGACTCCACTGCTCATGGGAAATCAGAGACACCGAAAACCACTACCAAGTAAAATAGTGGCAAAAAAAAAAAAAATAGTAATAATAATAAAACGTGTTGGAGATGAATCAAACAGAAGGAAATCAGCCTTCGAGAGAAAACCGTACATAGGTTTTCTCCCCAGAAACACTCCGCTCGCAGTGAAAACAATCATCGGCGTTCTTCTACCCGAAAGGTGAAACCGAAAAATGAATAAAAATACGGTCGTGCTTTCCCAGCAGCAGCACGGCGAAAGCTTCTTTTCTGTGTAGAGGAACGATTTGTGTTTTGCTCTTCCGTCTGTCAAGGTGTGAAAAGTGAGCTCATCGAAACACCTCTGCTCAATAAGTGGTGCGACCAGTGGTCAGAAGTAGCATTTTTTAGTAGTTTGTAGTGTAGCGCACTACTTTTTAAAGAAAGTAGCGTAGTGAGTAGCACGATAGAAAAAAAATAGTACTTTGTAGCGATTTTTGGAATGAATGAAAGACAATTTCAAAAAGAGAACGAAGGAAAAAAAGCAAGGTTTAATTGATTCTCATTGGTGTAAACCTTGCACGAGTACAGCGGCGGACGCAAGGAGAAATAAGAACCATAAAAATATGAGTTGATCTTAGATACATCATTTTGACGAAATACATTCTATCAATTTGATGTCATTGGTTTATTTGGCATCATCATTCTTATATTCCTTCAAATAATTTTCATGTTCCTAAATATTCCTTGGCAAGAAATTTTTAAAAAATTGAAGGTTGAATTCTTTCAATCAATCAACTTTTGAATCCTTTCTTGTGGCGAAAATTCGTACAAATTGTTTTAAAAAAATCTAAAAAGGACAAATTTTAACAAAAAAATAAAAATAAATAAATAAATAAGGAACACACACACAAAAAGGAACAAATAAATTCAGACAATTCCTAGTTCTATCCCACATTCAAATGAGTTAATTTATTAATGTAAACCACTTTTCAAATTTTTTCGCGCAATCCTCAAATGGTGTAGATATTTTTTTTTATTTTATTTTATTTTTAAGTAGCTAAGTAGCGACTACAATTCAAAAGTAGTTTGTAGTCGCTACATTAAAAAAACAGTAGTTGCAGCTGTAGTTAACTACATTTATAACAAAGTAGTTGTAGTTCGCTACAAAAGAAATGTTTTTCTAACCACTGGGTGCGACATCAATCTCGATGTCTTGGAAAAGTCGATGTTTTTACCATCGATGATTTGTGGTCGATATTTGGAGTTCGATGTCGATGATCGGAAAAAAATTCCTTTAAAATGTATGATAGTTATACTTACTAAAAAAATGACATCGTAAATCTGGGGGGGGGGGGCTTAGGGAAAAAATAAATACTTGGAAAATTTTTTGTTTTTTTAAGCATATTTAGCCTTTGTAAAGACCAATGAACATTACAACTTTCAAAAAAAAAAAAAAAAAGGACCACTAGGAGTCATAAAATGGGCCGTCGCGAGGACAAAAAAAAGTATGGGGGGGGGGGGTACGAAATTGGCGCCCCTTCATTAATTTCAAACGCGTCTTAAATACAGAGGAAAATAAATGGGTTCAGCTTCTTTTCCAAGAGGGAAGTTACAACTAGATCAGGGAGTTGAGAATATGTTTTTAATTGTAAATATATTATTAACCCATCAGTAAGAAGGCACGGTGGTTTCTCTATCGGAAATTTTTAGAATTTGTGGTCTTAAAAATGCATTTTAGACTATCTTGGGTACTGTTATGGGAATAGAGGTTCGAGGGCACTCTTCCGTCCATTTTTCGATATTGAAACGTTAAAAACTCAATTATTATCTCTGATTGTACTGTAGAAAGAAGGGAGTGATAATTTTTTCGAAATTGCAGCACTAAAAATGCAGTTTAGACTGGAATAATACCGCGGATTAGAGATTCAAGTTCCCTCTTTTCAGAAAATTATTTTATTTGCAGTCTAAAAAATGCATTCTAAACAATTTTTGGCAATGGTAGTCATTGCAGAGGTTCCGGGGGCAATACTTTCGGAAATTTAAACTTTAAAAACACGATTATAGATTATATCCTTTCTTTATTAGCGAAAAGGAGGTGCGGGGCTCTCCCCCCGAAACTTTTTTTGAAATTGAAGCTGTAAAAACGCAGTTTTAGACGATCTGCGTTGTTGTTTATGGAGGAGAGATTCAGGGCTCACCCCGGAACTTTTTCAAAATTATCTTTGGTAACGTTAAGAACAGATAAATTTTCAAAATGTCTCAAAAAAAACAAAAAAAAACGTAATTTTAGTAGACTTTTAATGACGTTAAAGCAGGAATTTTCGGAAACATTCCCTCGGAAACAAAGGTTTAAGCCCTTTAAAACGAAATCTAGGGCGATCTTAAATATTTATTCACAAGACAGAGGGGGAGACGGAGACGCCTCCTTTTTTCAATGAGATATATGTTTATTCCAGCTGAAAGAGCAGAATAATAATTAAAAAAGTAGGGTTATACTCCTAAATCTCGCATTTTATGCTGACTCTACATTACTAAACATTTACGCATTTGATCACTGACAATGCAAAAGCTTAATTTAGTGCTTAATGACTACTTAATGTTTTTTCATCCTGCTTTCATCGCTTCATAATTTTAACTTTTTATAAAAGCAAAGAATCAAAATTGATTAAATGTAAGTTTTTAGGTTGAAGGCTGTCTAAAAAGTTCTGACTTCTTCATATAGAGTGTAATTTACTACGAAAAAAAAAATCCCTTCTTAAGAAGGCAAAGACGGCCGACAAAAACTTTTGCCTTCATTAGGACAACGCACGTGTCTGCAGTCATCCTGCGCAGTTGCGCCTTTCAGCGTTTGCTTTTATTTCTTAAGCACGAAGGTATTTATTAATTTTAATTGTCTTCAAATTGTTTTTTTCCCTTTTTAATAAAATGACTCTCCAATCGTCTGGCGATACCTTTCCCTTTCATACTCCAGGTTCCCCCGTACCTACCACAACTCGTGGTTCAACCGAGATAGGGCCCTGAAGAGCGCTCTGTTATTTTTGAACCAGACCCAGCGCCGAGCAAGCCCTTGGCCCAGCACCCCCAGAGGTATCGTTTCATTCGGAGGACTTTGTGACCACGAACATTTTTAACGTCTCCCAGTCACCATTAATGAAGACGGGGGACCTTTGGTCGGCTGGGATCGAACCCGAGACCCTCCGGTCACGAGGCCATCGCATTACCGATCGGGCTACCACGGCCCCTCTGGCGATTCCTTGCCAGACCACCACGATCTCAATGAACGAATGGCACCCGCCGACAAATGCGAACGGGCTCTGCGATGGGGCGCGTTATCACCCGCGACGCACGGGCTGGAAAAGAAGAAGAGGGCCATTTCCCAGGATCCATCGATTATCGGAAAACATTTACGGAGACATTAAGAGGAGCGCGGATCCCGTAAGTCGGCGTTCTATGGACCGCGGGTCTTATCCCCAAGTTTCGTACGCGGAGATGGATGATCGGACCTATTCGGGAGTTTTTTCCGAGAATGAGCAGGCGGAAACAGTGAGGGGGGGGGCAGGGCTGGATTACTAAATAGGCAACGTAGGCAGTTGCGCCCGGATGTTTTAAAGGGCCCCCGATAAATCCTGAGGATATCCTTTTTTAACTTTAGATGGCTAAGGAACTTTAGATGAGCTAAACGGTAAGAACATTGTTTGATGCAGTATGCGAGTAGAACATAAGTAAAAGTGCATATTTCCATCCAACTGCTTTCTCGTCACCAGGGCATGATTTCCACCAAAAGAGGTGCAAGAGCCCAAAAATACCCACAGCTCATTTTATCATGTGAATAGCATGAGTTTCGCCTAAAATATTAAATTTCGTAAATACAAGAGCTTTATTCCCTAAGCAGATTAAGCCTTGCTCTGCTCATCATTAGCACTGTTTATACCTTATAATTAATCATTATGATTAATTATGTATTCCATAACAACAATCTTAAATAATTAAAATATATTGGCACAATCAGTTATTTAAAATCTTATTTATCAAGTCCATATTGTCCCCTCATTTCAAATGCCTATGGGCCTCCAAATCTTTAATCCGGCCCTGTGGAGGGACATCGAGGTTATGAGTGGTTGTCGCCTGCAAGACTTATTTTGGCAGCTGTTCTTCTTGGATGCATATACTATAGCCCGAAATGAAGCGCGGAGATAAGAAATCAAAAGGTGGAAGAGAGAAAAAAAAGTCAAAAAATACGAAATTCAACTTTTCACGCCGATTCCAGGTCCCCTAACAGACGTTGAGGAAAAAATCTCCATTGAAAAAAAATCCATCACAGATAGCTTGAAAGATTTGCAACTAAAACTCGAAGAGACATTCGAGTTCAAAGTTTTACGGGCCCGTGCAGAAAATGAGGCTGGAGCAAATCGTCCTTTCTGTAGAAGGACCAGTTGGCAATCTACTGAAGCCAAGAGCCATGTTTTTATTAAGTTGGTTTGGTGTGCGTCTGTTCGAGTCCCATCTTGCAGCTCAATTTCCACCCATTTGCTGTGATCGGTTTCGTTTAAAATTTTGTATGTAGCCTCAGACAGCTGTGAGCGTTGAGCTCTAATACTTCTTTCTTGATCTGCCGCAATTGCGTTGAAGTTGGAAAAAAATGCAATTTTTTGCGATTTTTAGCAAATTGTTTTTTTTTAATTATTTTTTTAGGTTCGATAATTTGTATGGCGAAAAAGGTGCCATTGGGGGCATATAATTTTTTCCTCTTCCACTGTTCAGACTGACGTATGTTCCCGGAACATATAACGCCGCCTAGCGGGAAAATGTAGAAGGAGACACTTCTTCTGTAACCACGGAAAGGAGCGTGCACCCGAGACCAGAGGTGCAGATGATCATCAACCATGATTAAAAAGAAATACTAAGTTATTTAATTGCGGTCCGTCTTTATCAACTCACCACTCTACAAAAATTTCCACAAATGCGTACAAGTTTTGGCAACTTAATGTTTTTTTGACTTTAAACAAGTCTAAGAAGGTTCTTCTGCCTCTATATAGAAGCTTGGTAAGACCTCATTTGGAGTATGCTGTTCAGTTTTGGTCTCCTTATCTGAAGAAAGATATTCATTTATTGGAGAGGGTACAAAGAAGGGCTACAAGGTTAGTAAACGGATTTTCTAATTTAGACTATGATTCCAGACTTAGAATGCTTAATATGCATAGTCTTGAGCAAAGGAGAACCAGAGGGGACATGATTCAGTTATTTAAATTTATCAAAATGAATGATGTTGCAGGGTTAGATTTTTGCACAGAAAGCAGAACAAGGGGTCATTGTTTTAAGCTGTTCAAATCTCAGGCTAATTTGGAAATTTGAAAAAAAAAATGACTATTTTAGCTGGGTAGTGGGAACTTGGAACAGTTTACCGGAAGAGGCGGTAAGAAGCAATGGAGTAGATAGCTTTAAGAGGGCCATTGATCTTCATTGGGGTCTTTATTTTGACTAGAACTAGCCCAGTTGGACCCAGAGCCTGCTGCTGGTAGTCACATTTGTATTGTATTGTATTTTTCCCACTTTTTCAATGAATTTTGTTGGAACGTTAAAATGCTGATTTCCTAGTATCTATCTTAAATAATTGCATTGTTTGTCACACATTATGCATTTTTAGATGTTTGTTGCTAATAAGTTATCTACTTATTGCTTCTTAATTTTAAAATTTGAAATATACTATTAGAAAATTTCTGCATTCTCAAATTTCTTATTTTTACCCGCATTATAAATTTGCTATAACGAAAGGAGATCAATTAAGAGTGTTATGTCCATTTTTTACTTCTGTCACCATTTTGACAGTATTTTAATTCTTAGCTAAAGCAGGAAGCCTATAATGTACTAAGTTTAGTTATGTGACAAAAACGCTTCGTTATTGGAGGTTTACTGATATTAGTTGGTGTGGTTTAAACCTCCAATGCACAATCGAATAGATCGTAGCATCCCTAACACTAAATTTTCATTTCTGAGCATTAAACTCTCGAATTTGTTCGTTTTTCTTCTTCTTCTTACCATCTACTTATATTAAAAACCGAATATCTTTCTATCTATCTTTCTTTCTTTCTAACTATCTATCTATCTATGTGACGCTTCTTTCTCTTGAACACCAATGAACTGACTGTCGAACCAGGTGGCCCGATCGGTAAGGCATCGGACTTGTGTCCGGAGGGACCCGGGTTCGATCCCAGCCGATCAAAGATCCACCGCCTTGATTAATGGTGGCTGGGAGGCGTTAAAAATGTCGTGGTCACAAAGTCCTCCAAGTGAAACGATACCTCTGGGGGTGCTGAGCCTAGGGTTTGCTCGACCCTAGGTTCTGGTTCAAAATTAAGAACAGAGCGCCCTTCAGGGCCCTATCCCGGTTAAACCACGAAGCTGTGGTAGGTACGGGGGACCCTGGAGGTGTGAAATGAAAATGAAATGTCGAACCAGGTACCGATAGATAAGTAATTTTTCAGGCTTCATTAGTTTCAATTTATATAATCATACGATTTTAATTAGCGAAGATATCAATTAATAAGTAGTCAAATTCAAAGCGATTAAGCCTAATAAATGAATAAATATGAAATCCATTGTTGCAAAACGTGGTTGCTATCAAACAGTAATAACAATGATAATGAGAATTTTGAATGAAGGCTTAACTAAATCAAATATGAAACTCATTAGCGGGTCACGTACGTTGTACTTTTATCGCTGGCTACGTGTAATATTTTGAAATATAAATTAGTTGAAAAGCCATCTACTTATATTAAAAACTGAGTATCTATGTCTGCTTCTTTCCTTGAGCGAGCTGAACTTACTGAAACTTTCCTCACCCTCTTGAAATCGCAAAGTGCCCGTGCAGCATCTCAATAATTCGAATGATTTTTTGATGCAGGAAAAAGAAAAGGCGCCTCGTAGCGGGAAATAGTTTCTTGAAATTTTCCTCACTACTTTCAAGGCACGAAGTACCCGTGCAACGCCGGGCTACGTGCGTGGTATGTCTTGAAATCGAGTGAAACATTTAATTATATCAAATAATATAACTTCAGAATGAGGTAAAAGTTAGAGAGGGGGGACGTTATGCATCAACATGCCGCAGGAAGCTAATCTAGCTGCCCTGGCAGCTAGTTTATTTTTATTTTTGGAATTGCTGCAATTTTTTCCAATAAACTTTCGTAACAATGTTTTGATATCTTGATTTTATTCAGTTACCATTCCTGAGAACCTCATGACGAGCAGTGCAAGATACCTTAAGGTTTTCTATAAAGTGGCAGGAGTAGCCTGGAATAGTAGCATAAGTTGGTCTTCGCAACAAAAAAGTACCGCCAAATACAAAAGCGTAGGTGATGTTACACTGATTTCTCTTCCGACGAGCCAATGGGAAAGGCTGAAAACGTAAACAAAGAAGAAAGACGTTTTATGCTTCAAATTTTGTTACTAAAATAATTTTTTGTAAAGGTAGAATGTGGAATGGATGATTTACTGAATTCAGAAATTTCAACTCATCCCAGCCAGCACACATTTTACACTCCATCACGCGTTTTCTCGTGACGTCTGTATGTATGTCGCATAACTCAAAAACTGTACGTCGTATAAGCTTTTGGTTGGCTCTGAGGTCTAGTTGTGCACCTTCTCTTGTGGTTGCATTCGAATGTTCGTAAGGGGGTCTTTTACCCCTTTTTTGGGATAAATCAATGCTAATTTCAAGGCAGAGTAAGTGATATGATTTGGCGCTACCGCTTGGCGATATATCGCCAAGCTTTTAGTCGGCGTTTGCCGCCAAGTTGGCGACAAATTTGGCGAAAAAATGATGTTTTTGAATTTGGATTCAATTTGGCGCTATTGGCGATATTTTGTGAAAAATTCACTGAATTATGTTAAAATCGGCGGTATTTAGAAAATGAAACATTGTAAAACATTATTTTGCATTGATTGGTGACAAACTGCAGTGTCAATGTTTGAATTGTTATCTTGCTCACTCTAAGGCACTATTTTAACACTTAAGGCATCCATTATGGAATTTAAACGTAAAAGGAAGTAGTGTGGCGTTCACACCAGATTTTTAAGTACGTACTAATGTGAGGGTTATTATTGTTATTATTATTCAACATACGGGTGTTCGTTTTCAGCGTTTACAGACATTATTCACATTCAGTGTGGTTTTATCCGTAGCTAGCTTATTACCCGGCGTTTCCCGGGTGCTTATTAATACAACATTATTTCAGTACTTTTCCATTACATTTGCTGCGTCGTGTAATATTTGTGCCAATGTTCCAAGGTCATTTCAAATTGTTTTGAACTTATTTCATGCTAAAATGAAATAAGCGAGCCTTAAATTGATCATTCATTGTTAATCGTCATCTTTGTTAACACATGTTTAAATGTATTAAATTTTATCCATTTGTATGGTTAATCTCTATTTCGCCTTCTATTCAAGATTGAAAGAAAAAGGCCATTTGGAGACAAAAATTTGAATGTCGAGCGCTTTGGATTTTTTCTAAATTTCAAAACAGAGCCTATTTGAATTCCAGTGCATCGAGGAACCTCTGTGCCCAGTTTTATGAAAATCTGATGAGAAGTGTGGATTTGTATAAGGAACAAACATATATATATATACATACATCCGTTTTTATATCTATAGATTACAATGTATGTGCAAGCGTTATTGAGAGAGAGATTTCCAAGGTTTTCGCACACGTTTTTCGCCTACATTCCGGACGACGCCCCTACTCCGGGGGTGTTTGAGACCTCCGGAGAGACGACCCCCTACGATCCGGTTGCCATGGGGACGGGAGGAGGATCGATGGAGGCCAGAGATGAATGGGGTCCTCGCGTAGATGAATGGGACGTCGAATGATACGCGAGTGGTCAATTCAAGTAGTCATTTTTAATACGCTTCTATTAGTTTCACGTGTGGGTTTGTTTGTATGTATGTATGTAATGATGAATGAAAGATAAAAATTCACTTTCTTTACAAAGATGAAAGTAATATATTTAATGCTATTATAATTACTAAAGACTAAACTATATTGCATGTTGATGCATTATAAGTGTATGTAAACTCAGCGGATATTCAATAGTTTTGAAAATCAGAGGGAAATCAGAGCATCATGAAATGTTTTGATCAATATCTATAAAAATGAATGTTGGTAAATGTGTATATGTGTGTGTGTGTTCCCTAAGATATCAGAAACTACCCAAGAGATTTGGCTGAAATTTTCACCGTTTGTCGAAATAGGGAATAAAACGGTTTTTTTTTTTTTTTTTTTTTGACCAAAAAATAAAATAAATTTTAGGCAGTGGGTCTATTTTTTGTCAAATGTCGGCCCAGTAATGTTGAAACTGAGGAGGGGGGGGGGGATTGACAAAGAAATAAGGGAATTTTAGCTTGATAAAAAAAAGTATATAAGATGATAATTATTTAATATTTAGAATTAAGTAATGCAAATGGGAAAATCAATGCCTTTTACATTTAAACTACGAAAAACTGAAACATCGATACAAATTAACTGGATTATTTCATTAAGTCTTTGAAACTTCCACCCGAAAAATATGAAAACTGAGTGTAATATTATTAAATAAATATTACGAATTCATTTGAGGAATTGGACACATTTCAAAATTGATAACATCAATATAAGTCTACGTGAGCGGGAGAAACGAACACGTTGCGAACGCATTCTTTCGTCGATTCGTTTCGACGCCCCCCCCCCGGTGATGTTTTCTCCCGTCTCTATGGCAACTGGATGCGGCTGTCATTGAAAGCATTTTGAGGGTTGGGGGCGCTCGAGTCGTCTCCCCCAAACAGAGTTTTTTTTTCGGCTGAGAATCGAACTCCTTTTGTCTCGATGCCGACCTCCCCGGAATCAAAAACAGTTCCGTGTGAGACAAGGTTTCGTTTCTTTGCTATTGAAATAGTAACCAGGACCGGATTTAGTCTTTACGAGGCCCTAAGCCTTTTCTGGTATGGGGCGTCCTAAAACGATTAAAGAAGGCAATCTTCATTTTTTTATTTATTTATTACCCCCCTCCCCTACCTCCTTTACTATATGAGTCTTTATTTTTCCTGCCTCATGCTTATGCATTTTCTGTTTTTACTTCTTTTTACGCAGTAAAGGAAGTATTGTGATCGCGAAAAAAAATTCACTCACATTTGGGTCTGAATTTTGAGTTCAACTTGGCGCTATTGGCGATATTTTGCGAAAAATTCACTGAATGATATCAGCAATATTTAGAAAGTTAACCATTGTAAAAATATTTTTTGTATTGTTTCGTGACAGATTAGGGGAGTAAATATTTGAATTGTTACCTTGCTCACTCCAACGACCCTAGGTTCTAGTTCAAAATTAAGAACAGAGCGCTCTTCAGGGCCCTATTCCGGTTAAACCACGAAGCTGTGGTAGGTACGGGGGACCCTGGAGTGTGAAATGAAATGAATAAAATGAATGCTCACTCCAAGCACTTTTTTTGACACTTAAGGCAACTACTAAGAAATTTACACGTAAAAGGAAGTAGTGTGGGGTCCATACCAGATTTTTTTTTTCACGATCACAATACTTCCTTTACTACGTAAAAGGACGTACTTCCTTTACTACGTACTTCCTTTACTACGTACTTTTTTACTTCCTTTACTACGTAAAAGGAAGTAAAAAAGAGTTAGATACTTAGCAAGATTGAAGATAGTGCTCTATAATATGGCACTATCAATAAAAAGCAATAAAATGACGGTAAAATAGCGAGACAAAGCCGAGGCTTCATTTTTGTCACCCAATTTGCAGAGACTAAATATCAGCAGATTCAACGTTTTGCTTCACGGAGTTGGGTGAAACAAAGTTAACTTCATTTTCAGCACCCAATGAGGGAAGAATTCCCCAAGTGTCTAGAAACTGGGCAAGATGAGACGAACCTAATGGACAAATCTAGAACTTGTAAGAATGTGGTTTCGTTTTCTTTCGAGGGAATTTCCGACTTAGCGACGGTTTCATTCCACCCCTGCCGATCAAATTTTCAGAAAATTTTAGATGAACATTGCAGCTCCGTTTGTAAAGGCGCTCCGACGTTTTGGAGTCCTTCATTTGAGGGATCCTGTATCCTCAGGATTTGGATATTGGAAGATGAAACTGAGCTTTAAAAGCGTGTTTATAATTTCATCAGAGTAGGAGATAGTCGGGTGGGGATTACTAGGTTACTTAATGTGGAATGACCCTTTACGATGACTTCCCAAAATTAATTTCGACGCGAAAAATCTCGCTATTAAAGTGCTATTTTTTAAAAACATATTTGCAAAGTAGCCATTTCAAAAAATCTCCTCCCCCCTCCTCCCAGCCACCAAACACAGCGATGCTTCTGCTTTTTGCACAACAAAAAAAAAAATTTTTTTTGAACCCTTGTTCCTATTCTTTTTCTCCTTTCTTCCTTTTCTTTCTTTATTTTTCGGTCCGCTCTTAACGTCTCTCTCACCCCAGCCGAACTTAACCGATTTTTTTTGGAGAGGGGGGGTGGGGGACTGAACCGGTCTGAAATATTCCAGCGATAGCCAGAGCTCCCCAGCTCCCCCTGTTCCTACGCCCCTGGTGGAAATTGATGATGGGTAAAGGATTTAATTACCACATTCATATTTTTACTATTTTTAGTATAATCGATGAAGAATAATAGGAATAATTTAAAATTTATGAGAAAAATGCTTTGTTTCAATTGATTTGCACAAGGGTGTATATTATATATTAGGTGGTCTTTTGAAAAAAAAATGGAAATGCCAGTGTTAGAATGGAGCCCCCCCCCCCACCCCCTCCCCAATAAATGTTAGCTGCGACGCCAACGGGTCCAAACCAGCCTACTTGTTTGAGATGATTCGCAAAAGAAACAAAAATGCATCACGGGATGCGGTTGAAGGAATTTCGTGGCATTCGAAAGAGAATCGATGGCCGCCGACACAATGGGGGGGATTCCGGGTTGACTCCGGCGAGCGCGAAACAAAAGACGCCCCCCAGAGTGGGGGGCGGCGATCGATAGGCTCTTCTCTCCCAATCGATGCGCAGCCGAACGTTTTGGCTCCGACGCTCTGGCCACATTCGAGCGTTCTGAGCGGGCAGACGGTTTCGAACTTTTATCGGAAGCAAAAGGTGGACCCCATACGTACGCGACCGTTCGTCCTCAAAGCATACTTCCGACGGCACATTGATATTGAAACTTTGGAGCGAAAAAGAAAGCTGTCGTCGAAAATACGAAATGTCATTGCTCATTCGGGACCCCAGGTCCCCTGACATATAATCAGGAAAGAATCCGTATTGAAAAATTATTCCAAAAAAAAAAAAAAAAAAAACAATGGGTGATTGGTGATAAAATCTCGAACAAAGCAAATCTCGTGCAGAAAGTGAGATCGGAACGTATTGTCCTTTCAGTAGAATAACCGGTCCACTGGCTTCTGTGCTTTTGCTAGTAGCTATTTCTTTTCCCGAACGGCATTATTGACTGCGAATGTAAAATGGTTTAAATCACAAAAGGCAGCGTTTCATATCTCGATGAATATGGGTCGTACTAATATCAATCTTTTTGTTTTCGGATTGTTTCTCTTTTTTTTTTTTTGCTCTGGATTTCTCTTAATATCAGTTGGGAGACCTTAAAATAAGTTGGGGTTATTTTTGACTAAATTCTTTTATCTTCCTTCAAAATTTTATTACCTCAACTCCGCGCCTCAATTCGATTACTTCCGAAATTGGGAGTGTTGCACCCCGAACGAACCGTTGCGAAAATAAATATCATACTCGTTAAAAACATTCCGCGTAGTGTTTTAGGTTTCGCATATTTTGTAGATGAAGAAGGGGTGCTGTCACCAGCTGAAAGCACACGGACTGCATGAAAAGAACTCGCGAAACAGACGTCCATAGCGAGTCTCCGTCCACAAAAGATCTTCCCCTCTGTTTGGTGAACTGTCGAGACCTCGGAACCTTGTGAGTTCCTCCATCGGGTCCAGACCATTAATACGACTGTGTACTGTCGTCATTGGAATGAATGAAACTTCTCTTAAAACCACCAGCACCACAGGTTCATTTCCTTCAAGATGGATCAAGTGTCGATGTCTCTATTGGTGGCCGACAAAACATCCAGGCCTCGGAGTATGAGTTTCTGCAGCATTGATATTATTCTCCGGACTTGGCTCCGATGAACTGCCACATGTTTCACCAGTTGAGCAGGTTCGTGAGGAAAAAACAGTTCCCGAATGGGGATGCTATGATTTAGAGAGCTTTCGACTTTCATTTTATCGTTTTTTCAATATTTTTAAAAACAATCCGTAGTTTTAAAAGGGTCAAAAATTTTGTCACGCTCTGAGGATACCCTATGCCAACTTTTCGGCACTATTGGAATTTTGGATTATAATTTCCGATTAAAAAATTAAAAAGTATTATAAAAACGATAAAATGAACGAATTTTGCATAGTGAGGCCACTGAAGATATTAACTCAGAACAAAAAAAAAAGTTGCTCACATTTTAAGGACAGTACGTGGCAACTTTTTGGCTCCATTGGAACTAAACATCAAATGTCAGTTAGGTGAGGGCGTGACGCTTAAGTGAGGAAATGATACTTGAGCGTTAACTGTTCAAAAACTGAGTAAATAAATGAATAATAATGTTGTTTCTTTTAGTAATATAGCAGTTAACATAGTGGGGGCTCCTGCAAAAAGAGAGAAAGTACAACTGGTGGTTCCTAGAAAGGTGCATCATCGCCTCACAGGGGCGCCCCGAACTAGTTTTCGGGAGAGGGAAAATTATCAATTTGTCGATTCCAATTGTACCGAATGATAAAATGCAAGTATGCACACAATCGTACACATTTAGTGAGAAAAACAATAGGCAACTTCAAAAAAACATTTCTAAAAACTAAAAAGAACAAATAATCTCAATGTCGCAATAGTGTCTTCAAATTTCCGAATCGTCAGCAAAATGTGCCAAATGCGGAAATGTTTGGGAGGTCACAGTGACCTCTCATCGGGACGCTCCTGCTAGCAGAGAGCTCTTCTGACGTCATCCGGATCACGAAGCTGCCCCTGGATCCGCGTGTGTGCGAGACATTGTTTCAGCCCAGACGTCGGGTTGCCATGGGGACGGAGCGGCGACGACCGCTCTCGGACGGCGCCTCGTCCCCCCCCCCCCAGCGAGGAAGATTTTTTCCACCACCAAGGGGGGGGGGAGGTACATCGCCAGCCCTCGACTCTGGAAAGTCGGTGCATCTGCATACGAGCTGACCCGCGCAAGGCATTCGCACTCGGCTAAAGAAACACGTTTTTTAGCCTACTTTCCGTTAAGAATAAAAGAAAGACGAAAAAAGCATTAAAAGTGACTCAATGCATCTAAGAAATATCGCCAAGTCCAAAAAAAAAAGTCCAAAAGAAACAAAAAAGTAAAATAAGTATTGAAAAATTAAAAATTGGATAGTAGGGGATTGAGATAGGGAATTTGTGTGTCGGTCGGTCTATCCCCCCCCCCCTAATAGCTTTTGAATGAACATTCCGATTTGAACAAACTTTTTTTGTTCGAAAGATCTTATCAAGGATACCTCATTCCCGTATTTACATTTTTGATTTGAACAATTTTTTGTTCAACATTGAACCGTTCAAACAAACTGTCACCCCAATAACTTTGAGTGAACAGTCCGATTTAAACAAACTTTTTTTTTTGTTAGAAGGATCTCAGCAAGGATACTTCATTACCATATTTAAATTTTCAATTTGAACATTTTTTCGTTCATCATTGAACCGTTCAAGCAACCTTTCCCCACCTAATAACTTTTAAGTGAACCGTCCGAATTGAATAAACTTTTTTTTTTGTTCGAAAGATCTCGGAGATTCTCATTCCCATATTTCGCTTTTTGATTTGAACGATTTTTCGTTCAACAGTTCAGAAAAAAAGTTGATCCTGAGCTTAAAGCCGGATTTCCTTCAAACTAACTTTGTGAGAAAATGGTTTTGATAAATACTGTACCGTAAAATGGGGTGTACAGGAATAGCAGTGTCAATCGGAAAAAAAACTTTCGAACCGTACAAAGAAGTTCGTCATAAATATACTATTGGGTATTTTTCGCCATTAATTTTTTTAGAGAGGTAAGATCATAGGAAAAAATTACTTTTGTCAATCTGGCAACGTTACTGGCTTATAACAAGGGCGGCACGTGGAAGGCTAGAAAATGTTACGTTTTCTTAGACTGCAAAACTTCATACGTAAGTACAAACCTTCTCATAATTTAAACCTAAGAGTGGTATGCTTTAATTATGCATGTATCTGAACAACTGAATACCACATTAGAATTTACATTTTTTTAAAATTGTGTCATAAAAATGAAGAATTCTGAAAAATACTGTAGGAAAAAAAATTGCGGGGTATATCGGAATTCTCGGTTTTGTTGTTCCAATTCAAATTTATTTAAAGGAAACTGTTTGAAAAATCAAGATTCTAACCCCAATTTCTCTAGTCAAGACAAGGACAAAGATTTATTACTGTTTATCTCTTCTCGTGAGCAACTAGATCTTAAAATGACCTAAAGTTGCTGATTCAAAAAGATTTTTGCTCCAGCAGATTTCTTTTTACCTAAAATACATGGGGGGAAAGTCATACAGACTTTATGTAGCAAAAGTCCAGCACACAGACAGTGATGAATAAGTGGGAAAATCTTACAGGACAATCCCCAAAATCCAGAGATTTCAAGAAACTGAAGAAAAGGTAGCGTTCATTCCAGAAGATGTTATGAAAAAACTTAAGTCAAGCCACAACTGCTAGTTTTAAGGACAAGTACATATTTGGGGACGATATGAGTGACTTCAATTTATGTTACAGCTTTGTATTTTAATTCAAAAGCATTTCTTAAAATTATTTTAATTTTTCATAAGTTCAAAATCATTTTAAATTTTGACAAATCATAAACGCTTACTGGTACAGAAAATAAATTTTTATTTGAGAATAACTATCTGTTCTTATTCTTCCCCATCAATATTACTCATGTTTGTGAGACCTATTACACATTAAATTTTAAAAAATAAAAATTTTAACATGAGTTCCGAATGACCCCTATCAGCGGGGTGATTCGGAACACCCCTAAATTCCTATATATATAAATAACAACTGTTCGAAATGCTTTGTCTTTTCTTGGAACATCAAAGCAAAGCAAGACAGAAGTTTTTACCCAAAAAATCAAATTAAGAAAAAATCTTTTAACTATTTTTTACAATTAAAATTGAAAAGTGTTCCGATTCACCCCATTTTACGGTATGTAAAGTACTTTTCTGAATAATCTTCTATGAGGACTCTGATTCCGACTCCGACTCCGCAAACATGGCGGAAATGCAAGCTCAGAAAAAAATGACTGACTGTGCAGACGATTTTTTATTTATTTATTTGTTTTGTTTTATTTATTACTAGCAGTACCCGCACGGCGATGCCCGTGCAAAAAATGTAAAGAAAGTCAACTGAATAAATTTAAATTCACTCCACCCTCTTAAGTAAAATTATTATATTCTTTAATTCAAATGTGCACCACGACCTTTTAAAATATATTGATGACACTTTTAATGCCATTTCAGTTTGTAGTGTTCAATGCGAGGATTATTTTAGTTTTAAAGACTTTTTTCTTCTTTTCGTGTGTGTGTGACGAACTTATTTATTTTTAGCGAAATTTTTACGTTTCAATGGAACTTTTGACACAACTGTAGAGCCAAGATTTTCGAAAACTCTCAATGACCACAGCAATATTGCCCTTGAAATTTAATATCTCCCCAAAAACAACAGTGTTGTAAAAAAATCCCCCGCCAAGAAAACCTTAAATACTCAGCCTTAAAAAGTTATGATATCGAGTTTTCCCGCCAAGTTTGTGCCAAACTACAACTAACCTGTATGTATAGTTCTTTTAAATTGTTTTCAGTTTTGCCAGGCGGGAAGCTTTGTCTTGTGAGGTGGTTGCTTAATGAGTAAAAACTTCCCGCCTGGCAGGACTGAAAACAATTTAAAAGAACTATACATACAGGTTAGTTGTAGTTTGGCACAAACTTGGCGGGAAAACTCGATATCATAACTTTTTAAGGCTGAGTATTTAAGGTTTTCTTGGCGGGGGATTTTTTTACAACACTGTTGTTTTTGGGGAGATATCACATGTTTTTGCATTAATATTATTTCTTTGCCTGTTTTTTTTTCTCTTCAAAATTTACTTTGCATGTGTTTTTTTCCCTTCAACATTTTTCTTGGCGGTCCGACATCTGTGGTTTTCTTGGCGGCATGCATTTGGTGCAAAAGTTCAAGGATCTTCTTCAGTCTGGGATAAATTTGAAATCAATCACAATGTACCACCCGAACCGACGCAAAACAAAGCTAGTTGCTAACAATACTACGATTAAATTAAAAGTTAAAAAAAAAAACCCCAACCCTTACTGCCGATCTCATATTAAAATGAACTAAATTGAAGATCCCATTTAACATTCGAGCGTTCGCGCTGGGTCTTTTCGACCCAGGCGCAAGGATAAACACTCGCTGCTCTACTTCTATTTGAAAGAAATGGATCAGGTCCACTGTAGCTGCATTCAAAGTCGACCCCTTGAACTTGGATATACTTTTGAGATCCTTGATTAATATTTGTCAAAATCATGATTTACTACTGAATTATTCATTAAATATTGTTAAAATGCTCTTAAAATGTAATATGGGTCACTCTGACCCAGCGCGCGCTCTCGTGTATCGGTATGTCGCGCGCTTTCCGGAAGGTTAAAAGCCCTATGCAATAAAATCAATTACAAATATTTTATTTGTTAACAAATAGAAACTGGCAACAGATAAAATTATAAATCATTGAGTTTTCTTTCCTCGTGGCCCAACAATGAAAACATAAACGCTCAGATGTTGAACAGAGCTGGTAGATAGAAATCGGACCAATTTTAAGCATTAATAACTCCGGGGTGCGATGACCCCGGGGGGTAAATTTTGGGAAAATGTCCTCAATGTCTCATCGAGAATATTCATACCAAAAATCAACACTAAAGACCCCCGGGGAGAAAAGATACGGAAAATAAAAGCGAGGGGGAGGGGGTGGGGGGGTCGAAAAACCCCCTATGCCGAGCTTTGGGACAAAATAAATGTGGGTGCAAAAGCAGAGCTCAATCCGAGTTACCGTTTAGTCTGGACCCCTGTCAAACAATTTTTAAAAAGTGCGAAAAATAGCGATTTTATAACATATATCACCCCTCCCCCTGAGGGTCCTGGATGTTTTGCTTTAGTATGTGCCGTCAGGGGCCGCTGGAGATTGAGTATACCAAAAATGAACTCTAAGGATCTTTATGGGGCTGAGATACAGAGGGGTGAAAACCCCGGTTTGGTTACTCGCGTAAACAGTCCTAGTCGCTCTTTTACATTTTTATTGGCGACGGAAATTTCTTGGCGGCTTGTATTTGGTTTTCTTGGCGGGGCGGGACGCTCCCGCGTCCCGTGATAATTCACCGATTTAACCGTAATTTCAATGTAAAATTGGTCGCCAAATCTAAATTTATTAACATAGGGAACCGATTGTATCAGGTAGATCAGCCACAGCCATTCTTCCATGATTTTAATGTGAACATTAAAAGGAAAGAAATATAATGTCTTTCGTACCATCTCTTTGAAGTGATTACAATCTAACAGTGACCCTCAAATAATCAAGATTTCACTGGCCGGGAACCTCCTCTGAAGAAAAATTATTATATCCTTTAGTTCAAATGCGCTCCACAACCTTTTAAATTCCACTTAAAGTCATGTTAAAGTTTAAATCAATTCGCCAAATAAATATAAGAGACAGAAAGTTAAGTAAGTAACAGGAGATATTAATTAATCAAATTGAATAAATTTTCAAGGCTTAAATCTATACGCAAATTTAAACCACAAAGTAACTTCAGGGACAAAAGAGCAGCTGATCAGGAAAATGGCTCTAGTGTTTCAGTTCTGCGTAGAGTTAGGCCTTGAAAATTGACTAAATTTGATTAATTAATATCTCCTGTCCTAATTAACGGACAGAAACGTGCTAAAACTTTTCTTTTTCAGAAAAAAAAAACCCTTTCCAACGATATATAATGTTTTGGGGTGGGGCGAGGTTTTCCCCCCTCAATTATGGCGGATACACCAAAAATGAGACTAATTAATTAATTTAAAAATAACTAATTCGAAATTAAAAATTTGGGCTTCGAGGTGCACGAGGGCGGGGTACGTTCGAATTTTTGAGCCAAGTTTCAGGTCTGTGGGTGCTGCGGGGGCTTCTGGCCAGCGGTTACAAACATACAGACAAACGAACACCGTCATCTTTATATATATAGATTATTATTTTTTTTGGCAGACGATTTTTTTTGTAACAAAATTTTCTCATTCACGAGAGCATTTAATTCTTTATTTAAATTTAACTACTGGCAACGGATTAAAAATGAAATTCGAGACATTTTATTAACGAACGAGTTATTTTTTTTTTTTTTTGTCTTTCTTTGATGAAATGTGTTTTGATGTTCTTTGTACTTTTATTTATTTATTTATTTATTTTTTTTTTTTTTGAAAACGATTGAGGATTTTTCTACGGAAGAACTATAAACAGTTACATTCTTTAAAAGGTGCGACAAAACTTTATTTACTCGTTTATTTTCTCTTTTTACGTGTCTATTTCATCTGATAAGAGGGGTATATTTTGCGTTTAGAAATCAGCTTTAAGTGCTATAAAGGTATGTTTGACAGAATTTTCAGCCTCAGATAATCAAGAGAATATTGATCAGATGCTAGAATGCCGATGTCGATGTACGGGAAAGTAGGCTCGTTTAGTTCTTAACAGAACTGCTTGTTTAAGTAACTTCTTGAATAACAGCAAAAATGGAAAGATTTTACACCGAGAGCGATGAAAATATCTTTGAAATGCTGTCTTACTTTCGAAGCCGGATGAAAAATGGCTAAAACGATGGTGCATCCACAAAACCCCTCCAAATTTTTGTTCACTTAATAAAATGACCACACCTTTGAATAGTACAAGAAATGATGATGAAACGTTGGATTAGAAATATGCTCAGGAAAAAACCTATTGAAACTCTTTTCGG